>ML778377.1:1911786-1926310 GCA_009831015.1 Picea engelmannii | reverse complement strand
AAGTGGAATTCGAATTTGATGATGTGTGCCAAAAATCCCTATCATTTTGCCCTTGAAAATCACTAAATCTAGTCAAAAAATGCCCTTTTGACTTTCATCTCCAAAAATGGCCTTTAGATTTTGATTTGATAATTCATAACCAACTTTTTGAAGAAGGATTCAAACCATCCAAACCCAAAAATTCTTGATCTGGGCGAGAATTTGGCTATTCTGGCCATGACAGCTTTCAACAGTGCACCTGCCTGAAAAATCTGCTCCTGCGCTGTTGAAAGTAGCCACTTTCGACAGCTAACTAGTCAAAATTCTGCTTTCTGCGCTGTTGAAAGCAGGCAGATTTTCAAAATCAATTTTCTCGGTCATGGAGAGTCATTTTTGCATGTTTAGATAGTCGATCGACATCTAGAGAATCTAAGTTATCCAATGGTGTTTTCAGATCTTCATTTGGATCTTGGGAAATGATTGAAAAGTTCCCTGCAAGTTTGAGTATCATTCTTTCCATTTGCAATTCAAAACTCTAAACCGTCTTTTGTGAACAATGTCTGATATGGAACCAAAGATTTGATTTGATGTTGCTAACCCAGGAGTACAGCCTCTGTTAGCAGTTGATAATCTTGACTTTCCTCAGCGCGCAACTCTGCGAAGAAACCCTCGTTAGCTGCTGAAAGTATGCACTTTCAACAGCGCACCGCTTTGTAGAAGACCCTCCTTAGCTGCGGAAAGCGTGTATTTGTCACAGCGAGCCACCCAAGAACCGATTTTCAAAACTTTTTAATGTTCGTCGCTTTCAACAGCGCGTCAACTGATGAAAAGAGCTCTTTAGCTGTTGAAAGTGGGCACTTTCCACAGCGCACAATGAATCTTTGAAAACACGTTAGCTGTGGAAAGTAAAAAATGACAATTTTGAAAAAGAAGATTTTACAATCCAAATTATTTCTAAGTCAAACCAAAATCTAAAATTTTTCTCAGCTATAAAAACTCAAAAGTATCTTGAGGACACTACCAATAGCCATGATATCCACTACAAAATTCAACCGAAAGAATGGTTTCATTTTGGGAGTTAACAGGGGGGATGGTGGATGCAGCGCCGGTTAAGTTGCTCCTTACTTGGAGGAATGGGAGAAGTGGGTGGGATTACATAGCTAAAATATTGGATAGGTTTCTGATTGATGAGAAGCTAGTGGATTCAGGGATGAATTATAGATTTTGGGTGTGTAATGTAAAGATCTCATATCACATGCCAGTGATCCTTCATTTGGAGACAATAAAAGACCAGGTAAAGTATCCTTTTAAGTTTAATTTGGTTTGGCTTGATGATATTGAGTTTGTGGCTCTTGTTAGATCTAGATGAAATGGGTTATTGGGAACAAAGGTATTAAATCCAATGGACTCTCTAGTTAAAAAGATTAAGCTTTTAAAGATGTTAGTGATTGTTTGGGAAAGGAAGAAAAAGGTGGTAGCTAAGGCAGAATTGGTACAGATGGAATTTGATTTGGAATCTTTATATTCTGAGTTCCCGGGGGGTTTTGTGTTGGAGGAGGCTAAGGAAGTGGTTATGGAAAAATAAAAAAGGAAATTATTACTTTTAAGACAGGAGGAGGAAACCTAGCGACAAATGAGTAGAATTAATTGGTTGGTTGCGAATGATCAGAACACTAAGTTTTTTCATGCTTATGTTAGTGCTAGGAAGCAGGTTAATTCCATTTGGGATATTACCAAGGATGGCACAATAATATCTAATATTCTTGATTTACATAACGAGGTTGTGGACTATTTTCGAATTGTGTTTAAGGAATAAAATAATATTGTTATTACAGATAAACTGGATATCTTAAGAAGCTACCTGAGAATGTTCTCAGAGGAAGAAGGTGTTAGATGGGTTGAACTTGTTACTCTGGAATAATTATTGAAAACTCTCAAAGGTTTTAATGTGTCAAAGAGTCCAGGGTCGGATGGTTGGATTACCGAATTTTTTCTATCTTTCTTTGACTTGTTGGGAACTGAGTTACTAGACATGGTGGAAGAGTCTAGAAGACAAGGAAGAGTTCTTGGTGCTTTAAATGCTAACTTTATTGCACTCATCCCTAAGACTGATAAGCCCGATTCATTTGGAGGTTTTAGACCAATTTCATTATGTAACCTAGCTTACAAGATCATTACTAAAATCATTGTGGCTAGGATTAAAAATGCTCTTTCTGTTGGAATCTTAAAGGAGTAGTTCGGTTTCCTTCAAGGCAGACAAATTACTGATGATGTAGGTGTTGCACAAGAGGTGATTCATAGTATACATGTTAAAAAATTAAAATCATTGGTGCTTAAACTAGATCTGGTAAAGGCTTATGATAGAGTAGACTGGGGCTTTTAAGGCTGGTTTTATTACAGATTGGTATGAGTTTAGAAGTTACTTACTAGATATTAGGTTGTGTTTCCTTTGCAAATTTTGATGTTATGATAAATGGCAAGCCTTCCAGGTTCTTCAAGAGTTCAAGGGGATTAATACAAGGGTTCCCTTTATCCCCTTTATTATTTCTTCTTATCATTGAAGGTTTAAGCAAAGATATTCAGGCACAGGTAAATGAAAAGCACATTGAAGGTATTCCTGTGGCTAGAGGATTATACATTACACACCTAATGTTTGTGGATGATGTTATTCTATTTGGGAATGGTCTCTTAGATGAATGGGAAGTATTCAAGGAGGTTTTGGAGGTTTTCTGTAAAGCGACAAGAATGATTTTTAGCACTCAGAAATCAGTTTTTTTAGAAGTTGGATGGGAAGCAGATGAACTGGTTTTGATTAAAGTGATCCTGCCCTGTGATATTAGTTGGAGAAGGATTTAAGTATTTGGGGTTTTTCTTAAAGCCAAATTTCTATTCTAGTTTGGATTGGAGCTGGCTAGAGAAAAAATTTGATAAAAGAATTATGAGTTGGAGCCATAGATGGTTGTCTTTAGGGGGTAGGGTGATACTGGTAAATGTTATTCTTTAAAGTATTTCTGTTTATTGGATTTCCTTGGCAAAGATTCCAAAAAGTGTATTGAACAGAATTAGAAAGACGATGTTCAGTTTCTTGTGGTCTGGAAATTTTTTTATTGAAGGGATGCATCTAGTAAGTTAGAAAAATCTAGCAAAGCCAAAAATGACTAGTGGATGGGGGTTAAAAAATATTTGTTCTTTTGGGAAAGCCTTGACAACAAAAATTCTTTGGCGTTGTCTTATGTTTCCAGGTCTTTGGCATGAAGTGATGATAAAGAAATATATTAAGAAGAAATCAATGGAGGAATGGTTCAGACAAGGGAGGCTATCCTGGTCAAGTTCTTCAAATTTCTGGAGAGCACTTACTGCTTCTTCATCTATTATAAAATAATGGTTGGTATGGAAGCCTGGGAGTGGGAGGGCTACTACAATTGGTTCGGATCCTTTCGTGGCTTCACATTCTTATTTTAAACCGTTTAAGAATCTGATCATGAAATTGAAGGCCCAATGGATTGAATTCCTAGCACAAGCTGAGTCTAGTGAAAGGGAGGATATAAATTGTACTAGGTGGAAAAAGGATGAGGCACTAGAGCTGGTAGGCGATCAAAAAGAGGAATGGAATAATTATGTTAAGGGACTGACTGGTTCAGGCATTGTATTAAATAACAATAACGATACACTCTTATGGTCTTGGGACACAAAAAGGGGCCATGTTAATGCAAAACTGGCCTATAAATTTCAAATGGTGGAGTTATGGGATGTGGAACCCTGCTTTTGGTATATTGATTTGTGGAATTGGAAGCTTCAGACACTTTTGAAAGATTAGAAGAAAACTATTAGTGGATTTGGGATGTTGTTTTTAAAGTTTGTACACTGTAACAATTAATGGCATATGGCTGGTTGTAATTTGTAATGAGGACCGTGTGTTTTGGGATGTTGTTTTTAAAGTTTGTACACTGTAACAATTAATGGCATATGGCTGGTTGTAATTTGTAATGAGGACTGTGTGTTTTGGGATGTTGTTTTTACAGTGACAAGGGACAATTTTGTTGTGTTTTTATTGTAAATAATTGTTTTTTGTCTATTTAGCAGATGTTGGGTAGTATTGTAATTGCTTATAAGAACTATGTTTAAAAGACCTATTTATATTTTCTTAATATAAGTCTTTTTTCTTTGTAAAAAAAAAATATATATCTATTCTATTTTTTAAATGTATTTTGGAAAAACATAAAAATTTAAAATGTATTTTGGAAAAACAAAAGCTTTTAAGTTATGTTATCTTAAGTTAAGTTAAGATAGATGTATTTTATTTCTTAATATATTTTGTTCATTTTGTATTTTGGAAAAACAAAGGCTTTTAAGTTATGTTATGTTGAGTCAAGGCTTTTAAGTTATGTTATATTAAGTTAAGAGAGATGTATTTTATTTTTTAATATATTTTTTTCATTTTGTATTAAATTGTATTATGTTAAGATAAGATCTATTTATTTTATCTATTTTTTATTCTTTTAAAAAATATTTGTATTTTTGTATATAACTTATATATTTTCTATTTTTATTAATTTTATTTTATTAATGTAGCTTATGTATTTTTGCATATACATATAGATATAGAGATTAATCTAAGGTCATATACGATTAAACTTTCAATCAATTTATGCACCCTACTTCAATGATATTTACAAATAGGAATTCAACATGTTTCAAGAGTATTATTAGAAGAGGGTTTTTGTACTGAGGATGAAGTCAACTATCTTAAAGCGTAGATTTCTAAAGTTAAATGACAAGTTTTGTAAATGATTTTTGGTTAAGTGTTTTCGTGTTTTTAGTGTAATGAGTTTCAAGTGAACTTTTCACTTTTCAAATAAGAAAAAACTTATATTAAGGTAATATAATATTTCAGTTAAAATACTATTAAAAAGGATCTGATTCTATCAAATCCTCTATTACTACAGTTTATTCATTCTGATCAACATTTAATATTACATCATCTTTGTTAGATACACTAAGTATCAGCCAATGAAATAATTATTCAAAAAAAATTTAACCAGTCCAAAATATAAAAAAAGATATGAGTTTTTTTTTTATAAAAAGTATTAGCTTAATTAATTTTTATTCTTTCAAAGTTCTTATGTTGCTTCTGGACCCACTGCATAGAAAATTCCCTCTTCTTCAAGTTCAAGTGTTGCTATTGATAATAGATCTACTTCTTGGTTATATGCTCTATAAATATGTTCATCTTTTAGTTGAATAAAATTTCTGCTCAACACTTTGATTCTTCGCATCCAAGGCAGAAGTGAGATCACCTATAATTCATTCACATTATTAAACCATTCAATAATGACTTTTGAATCACCAACCAAGTGTAAAATTGAAATCTTTTTATAGCAAACAAAGTAAAGTAAGCTCCACATAGTTAACAATTCACCCCTTGTATTTGTACCACTTCCACAACTCATTTTAAACCTGAAAATGCCTAACACTGGACATTTGATCACTACTCCAGCCCCACACTTTTCTCCCCTATTCTGAGAAGCAACATCAAAGAACCCCACTGCAAGGTTCCAATTTATAAGGGGAGGCCTATCTATCCTACTAACCTTAGGATATTTGGAAGTTTTAGATTCTCCCAAATGCTGTAGAATGTTGTTACATACATAGACCCTATTTAGTGGTCGATCTTAAAAAATAGCCAAATTTCTATGTTTCCACACTTCCCAGCAGAAAAACACAGGTAGTTCTGTCTAGTTCTCCCTATTCTTAATCCAATTTACATAGCAATCTTTCACCTGCTTTCCTTCCCAATCACTCACAAATTTTAAATCCTTTTTTAAAGAAATCCAAATGTTTTTTGTGAAAATACAGTCAACAAAAAGATGTTTCATATTTTCCTCATGAGACCCACACAATACACATTTGCTTGGCCCTGTCAACCTGTTTTACATAGATTCTCCCAAGTGAGTATTCTCTATTCAAGCAATAACCACATAAAAAGTTTAATTTTTAAAGGTGCCTGCCACTTCCATTAATCATTGTACCAGAAAACATAATCATCTTCTAATGTGTCCACCCATTGAACTTCATATGCTTCTTTGGTTGAAACCTGCCCTCCTTTAGTATCCCAGGACCACAAAAGAAAGTCTTCTTCATTATTCAATTCAAAACCCGAACCAACTAGACCTTTGACATAATTACTCCACTCCTCATTAAGTTCCCCTTCTAATCCTAGATCCTCAGACTTTTTCCATCTAGAATTCCTTGAGTTCTCTAAAGCCTGATTTTCAACTTGAGCTAAATATACAATTCCTTGAGCCTGTAGTGCTAACATAAGGTTCCTTGACAACTTATAGTATTTATGAGACCCTACCAAAGGATCAACACCAACTCTGATCTCTCTCCGATTCCCAGGGAACCAAACCAACCGGTCAGTTATTAAAGATAAACAAGAGGTTAGAGCTCTCCATATATTGGAAATACCAGAACTACTTACACTTCCATCCCTGAGCCACTCTACCATATATTTATTCTTAATATAAATTTTACGAAGTACCTCATTCCATAGACCAGGTACCCTTAAACACCTCCATAATCTTTTTGTAGCTAAAGCTTTCCCAAAAGTAAAGATATTTTTCAAACCCCAACAACCTAACATTTTAGGTTTAGCAATTTTATTCCAACTTATCATGTGTATCCCTTCTTTTGTCTTTTTCCCCATCCACGAGAAGCTACACATATTTCTCCTAATGATATTTAAAATAATTTTGGGAATTTTAGCAAACGACAACCAATAAACTGGAATACTTTCAAGTACAACTTTTACCAAAGTTTCCTTTCCTCCTAAACTTAACCATCTGTGACTCCAATTAGTAATCCTTTTTTCAAATTTTTTCACCAACCAATTCCAATCAGAATTAATATAAAAATTTGGTTTCAAGAAACAACCAAGATACTTAAATCCATCCTCCACTGGTTTTCCTTCAAAAGGTAGAACCTTCTTCAGTAATGCTAAGTCCTCTTCCTCCCACCCAGCTTCTAGAAACAAGGATTTTTTAGGACTAAAGGCCATTCTTGTAGCTTTACAGAAAAGAGTCAAAACATCTTTATAGACTTATGTTGGGGCTCAGAAATGTCCTATTCTTATCCACCTTTCCCTTCATCATTCTTCACATTTCATCGCCCCATTAACCTTTCAAGATATCATTTCCATAAATATAATTGGGTTTCAACTTATTATTCTCCACTTTATTCATTTTAGTATTAAAAGGGAATTTGTGATTAAATGTTAGAAAATTGACATGTTTTCATATATATCTCAAATATGTGTGAGCTTTGTAATGTGTAGGAATATGTGAAGAATTAATTCAAAGGACTTCTCGAATACTTCCTCCACCATTTTAATATTTGAGGAGATAATTCAAGCCCATTCCAAGGAGAAGATCATGGAGATTTGGTTGGAATATCTTATCTAAGATATATGAGAGATATGTGTGAGGATTTAAAGGGATTATATTTTGTAATAATGAGAAATAGGTTGAGATAAAAGTGGATCTGTAATAATGAGATGGTTATCTTATCTTCAAGGCTCTCATGTATAAAAGAGAGTGCTCTCTCTTCATGAGAATTCAATTAGGAGGAATTAGAATTCAATCAGTTGTAAGTAGAGAATTAGAGTAGTCATTAATGGTAGTCATTAGGATTCGAAAGAAAAAGGGATTCTTAGCTTTGATTCATGGTTTTGGTTTTCATGCTTTTATTATTTTGTTATGAAGATTGACTTGGTTATTGTAATAGAAGATTGCTTCATTGGCGTGAGCTCACATATGTTGTTGTGTTATTTAATTCTTCAGATGTTGTACTTGCTTTTCCTTCATGTAGTTCTCCATTTCTAGATTAATTCCTTCACGCAATTTCTCATTCCCAGATTAATTTCATTTACGCAACTAGATTAATTCAATTCCAAGTCATGTGTTAGATTAATGATTCTATTCCAGTCGTGTGTTAGATTAATGATTCAATTTCAGTTGTAGCTTAAACATTAGATTAGATTAGTCCCGCTTCAATATTGCATATACTTTGTATGTGCTTCATCAGTTTACGAACCCCGGGTTGACAAATTAGATAGTTGGGTAAATACTACAATGCAATTAATTCAACATTAGTTCAGCCCAATGTAACGATTGTTGTTCCTTTTGTTCTGATTGTTGTTCCTTTTGCAGGTCGTGTTGTTCCTTTGAATAGAACAATTGTCGTTCCATTTACGATTGTTGTTCATTTACAGGTGTTGCATCTCTGGAGGCTGGGTATTGAAAACGAAAGGTAAGAACCTACGTAGGCGACAAGTAAAACGCTTGTGCCAGAGCCTACCTTTGGTTGATGCATAGAGGTTGTTTTTAGGACATCTTTAGAGCCCAATATTTTGGTGTCATTGCCGGGGAAGCACAATGGATATGAGTTTAGATTTATTTTTCATGCAACTGTGATTAGACATGCTCCTAACTCTGAGGTGACATATGGGTAAAGACATGTAGCGTAGTGTAAATTTCAATTCCTACAAGTGTGGTAGTTTAAATTTCTTTTTCATGCAAGTGTGATTAGACATGCTCCTAACTCTGAGGTGACATATGCGTAAGGACATGTAGCGTAGTGTAAATTTCAATTCCTGCAAGTGTGGTAGTATAGATTTGTTTTTCATGCAAGTGTAATTAGACATGCTCCTAACTCTGAGGTGACATATGGGTAAAGACATGTAGGGTAGTGTAAATTTCAATTACTGCAAGTTAGTCTAAATTTCAATTTTGCAAGCGTGATCTACATGTGTTGGTTCTAAGGGTCATAGAGTTGCTTCAGTGTAGATTCCTCACTGTCCCTACCAACTATCAGGAACATTTTAATTTCTGCAACTGTGAAGAGTAATTTTATTTTTTTCCATTTCAGTAAGAGTGCTTTTATTCAAGTTTTTTCATTTAGATTTCAGTTTTGGGTGCTGTAAGAATCCTTTTTTTTTTAACATGACTTAACAATGAGTTTAATATTGGAACAACTTACTCAGATCCTAGCAAAAATCGGGGTCTCATCTTCTCTGGAAGAGGATATCTTGACAACAGTCGAAAGCTTATTCACTGCTCCCGAGGCGAACGAAGAATCAACATACGAAGGACCTTGCATATTTAATGAAGAACCATTAGGCACGCAAGAGGTCAAGGAGGACAGCGAGAAGCTGCAACATGATCTGAGTAAGACAAATTATGCCTACGAAAGCCTGATCGAACGTTGGTTTCAAGCAAGTACTAGGTTAGTTCCACTTAGTTTTCCTTTTTATTTTGTTAATTTAGAACTTCAACAGCTAATTTCACACATTCATACATATTCTCGACTGTCAATTACTAAATTGAAAGATAACATTATTTTATTACTATTGCGTGCATGGCTACATTCGTTGTTTGATTACACGTAACTACTCTCTCATTTCTAATTAGCATAGTGTAGGTAGGGTTTTATTTTCAAGTTTTTTATTCTTGCTAGAATAAGTATGCTCTCCTCTGCGCTTCGTGCGATCGCAAGCATCAAAAAGTAGGATGACTAATTTGATTTCAGGAAGAATTTTAATTGTTGATGATGAAAAAATTGCCTAATATATTTTTTGTCTACAATTTTCAATAAGTTTGTTCCATTTGCTCACAATATTTTTTATTTATTTTTTAATAAGTTTTGCATTGAATTTTTAAAAGTTCTTTATTTTATGAAAACATAAAAAGAAAAAATATAATAAATTTGTGTCTCTATCCTTCGATCTGCAAACAAAACGATAAAACAAAAATTATAAAGAATAAAAACACAAATTATAAAGAAAAAATGCAGAAATTAAACTGAAGATATCTCACAAACCGGGATCTGGGTTCTTGTGATTTTTGGACTGGAAGTGCATGACGTTATGATAAAAAAACCTAGTAAATTTCAGCCTAATATAATGCACAAGTTTCGATAAAATCAATATAGTCACATTCAACCATTTTTCATTTTTCTCGAAATCTGTGATGTGGGTATGGCGTGTAAAAGCATTTGGACTATAGGAACCTGCCTGTAAAATTTCAGCTAATCCCCATTCACCGTTTGTGATAAAATCACATTTGAATCCATGCAAATACACCCCTATAGCAACCTGCAAACAAAACAATATATCATAAATTCTAAATGCAGAGAACGAAGGAGGGTTTAAATTTCTAATCTCTTCATCAATCAACACACGATGCACATTGTTTTCTTTGTTCAGTTGTTTGGACAGGTGTAACAGCAGAATACTTCTTTGTTGTGTCACTTCATGTGCATACGGAACTTACATGGAACTTATCAGTGTTTCTATCTATGCTCTCACTACTCAGGCTGCAACATCACGAGAAATATCCAGCAAAATAAAGAGCCAACAGTTCTCATTTATGCGGGGCTCTCGAGGTGGCTCGCTTTGCTCAACATAGGAAATATCAAACGGAAAGAAGTAGAGTTTAATGAAGGTGGTTACTTATTGATTATCAACTCCAGCAATGCATGAACATTATTTAATGCAATTTCTGCTAGATGACATCCACTTGTACGTTCAAACGGAATACAGAGATTTTTCCCAAAGGTTGCGAGACTAAATCCGATTTGATTGTATCAATTTGATTTGCAATGATCTACTTCTACATTGGGGATATTATTCCCAGACCGTCAGCCTCCACGTCATATCTAAAATCAGGGATTTCGATCTGGCTAAAATGCATAACTAGACGTTATTATGGTCCATCAATTCCGAAAAGTGTAGCCAGCTGTCATGGAATTCAAATTGATTTAAAAAGCATATTATTGACTGGCATGATCTAAGGTAATGAGGAATCTCAGTTTAGAAACTCATCAGGTTCCTTTCGAATTTCATGCTTTGCCTATGTTTGCATCTGAGGTTCATTCCGATATGCTTCATATTTGACCTGGGGAAGCATTGGTTGTAAATTTTCATTTATTGCTCCATCATATACCTAATGAGAGTGTGAGTACAAGTAACCATTGAGATCATCTTATAAGAATGGTAAAAGGCTTGGCTCCAATTGTTGTAACATTGGTAGAGAAAGAATCTAATACTAATGCTTCTCATTTCTTTCCAAGGTTCTTGGAGACTTTGAGTTATTACACTATACAAATTCATTACTACAAGTCATCAATCTTATGGGGCTGACATTGAATTTTTTGTTCATGTGGTGATGGATTTCCTGAAGAAAGAACTGGAGATAAAGAAATAGTGAGTGGATTCTGATTTTGGGAAATGAAATTTCATGAAGCTGTCAGAGGTCGAGCAGAGAGAGCTTGACAGAATCCGTGAGAAAGAGCAGAAGTTGACTACATGAGACTCATCATCGTATAATATTATGTTGTGATACCTTATCTTTCTTTAATTGGAGTGGATAGATCTCTCTCTCAAAAGAAGAACTAGACTGTCAACTTACATGATGAAGACGAAAAGATAGATCAATTGCTTAAGTGCTCGAATTGGCTGGTATCAAGGATAAATCTGATGAATATGTGTCAATTCTTTGGTTGCAGAGAACGATGTTGTTTTTTTGTTGAATTTGATGTGCAGGTCTCGGACGTAGCATACAGAACGAGGCACTTTTAATTAGATGTGCCATCTAATATTTAGAATGCGTTGCAGTCATTGGGGTGGAGTGGATGATCAAAGTCCCCTACCTCAAACGACAACGATGGGTGGTGAAAATGGAAGACATGCCCAACCCAAGTACTTGTTGTTACACATCAAAATTACTCAGCTGGATAAGTGTCACATGTTCCTCTCAGTTGTCGTAAGTGTCGCATCTTCCTTACAACTTTCGCAAGTGTCGCAAGTTGGTCACAAGTGTCGCAAATGATGTTCAGACATACTGCCATGTCAATGACACTAAGGAGACACTTATAACATCTCATATGCTTGATGTGAAGAAGGAGAACTGGTTTACTGAAGTCAAATAACTCTTGACATATGAAGAGAGCCCTGAAACAAAGGTTTTGAGGAGGAGCGCTCCCCTATTTCAGCCCTAGAAGCACTGGCGCTCCCCCACAAGGCTTCAGGGAGCGTTATAACGCTCCCTAGCCCCCTCTGAAGGAGCGATTCTCATCTTGAAGGCGCTGGTGCTTCCCTAAAGCTTACCAGGGAGTGCTACAGGGCTCTGATGCCCCTTCTAAGGGAGCGCTACCTAATCTGAGGCAGTAGTTGACCCGTTGAGGAGAATAAGGGGAGGATCTTTCAAGATTAGAAGGCATTTGTGCTCGAATTCTTGGTTTCATCAAGAGATCCCTGATCTAAGGAGAAGGTTCCCAACTTGTTCTAAAGATAAATCAAGAGGTTAAGCTCCTCTTAACCTATATAAACAGGCTCTATGATGATGGAAAGGGGGGAAGAACTGAAGATATGAAACTTATGATCTTGGAGGAAACTCACAGTCAGCCAAAGGAGAGTGATCAGTGAAGCTGTTGTTATCCAGGTCGTGAATCTTTCAGGCAAGGGTTAGACGAAGAGGACTTGATGAAGCTATCACATTCGCATCTACGATTGTAAGTACTGTTGTCATTATTCTCATCAATATGACACACTTGGCCTATTTCTTTCTAGTTTGTGTCTGATGTCACACGAACTTATCATTTATTGATAGATATTTTTTCAAGCTAATATCAATAGAGTAGGAAGTGGTCGTATCTTGTTTTGTCCACAAAACTCAGCGAGGAGCAAAGGATTGGAGCGCAACTCGGAGCGTGCAGGGACAAACGTCGATAAAAGGTACTTCTGTCATCCTTCCTTCTCATGTGTTAGTTTAGATAGATTTGAAAGGAAGTCAGTGTCCATGTTAAGCATTTTCTATCTAGAGTTAAGGTCAAGCTCTTAGAGGTGATCTACCTGTCCGCAGGGAGATTTTCCTACAACAGAAACTGGCGACTCCACTGGGGAGGTAGTCTCAAATCGAAACTTCTTGTTTGGATTTTTCTCCTCATTGACCTTTTTCTTCCCCTTGATTGTTTCAGACCTGGTTCACTCCTCTTTTGATTAGTTTCATGCGCTGATTGGCTCCTCACCTCATCACACTCAGCATAAGTGTCAGAATTGAATTGCAATTTTTTTATTTTTTGACATTTTCTGGGATTTTTAGACCCTGGCGCCCCTGTCCTAATGTTAACAGAGCGTCGATGCCCTCTCATAGCTGTGAAAAGAGCACTATAATTCTCCTTGCCTTTGGCAACAGAGCGCCAGCCCCTTTTGGCTCAAAAAACCTTCCAGAATTGTTTTTTCTGGGTTTTTGCCTCTGTGTCTCCTCTGTTGAATAGCTTTGTGAGTCAATGTTTCTTCCCTTTCAGCCTTGACATCTGTCTTTTGAAGAATATACATCTTGTTAGTTGGATCTTGTAGCCTTCTTTACTATTTTCATTGAGTTTTTCCTATTGAGTGAAGCTTGAAACCCATGCATTGTTTTCTCTCCTCATCAGCTGAGTAAAAACCCTGGTGAAGGTCATCAAAGGCCTACAAACCTCTTTATACCAATCTCAGTCAAGATCATTGTTCTTCAACTTTTTCTTTTGGGTGTACAGTTTGTTTTTTCTCTTTGATTGTTTCTTTTCTTTCGCTTTTCGTTTTGATTGCTACGAAAGGGTGTATTGTTTGTGTGACTTTTGCTTGTGCTAGTTTGGTTTTCATCCATACAAGAAAGATAATTAGAAAAACAAGCATTGTGTTGTATTAAGCATCATTCATACGCAAACAATAAAAGACATCTTTATGATTGATTGTGCATATTAGAAGGCATTTAAAAGTTTTTGCATTACATCAGGATTTGATTGAGAAAAGAATCGTTTGAGGGCATTCCTTATTTGTGCTTGATTAGTGAAAAGAACTTTCTCTCTCCCTTAGATAGATATTCATCGAAGAAAATGACTGCTTATCATATTTGATGCATTCTTTGGGTCTGAGTCATAATTCCATTTGTTTCACTTCCATGCACCCCTTTGCGTAACATAAAATCAACGCTAATTAAAAGTTATCTAGAACTTTTTTTTCTTTTCTAGGATCCTCCACCAACAGCAGAATAGGCTTAGTACTTTGGATTAGGGTTGTGAGCATAACTCTCCAAAGTTTCCAAAACAAACAGTAGCATCCTGAGTTAGGGAGAGTAAATCCAGTTATTGTATAAGTCTGCCTGGGATCCCCCTCTCACACAGGGGTTATGCACGAGGTCGCATTCGGGTAAACTACGGGGACTAACCCTCCTTGGTTTAGCTGATTGTGGTGGTCGGATCGTATTATGGGGATCACTTTGAGGTAAATCCACAATTACTGCATGGAATCCTTTTAGTTGATTTCAGGCTTGATACCCTGCCCGTACGTTCAGATCGGACTGTCGACTGTTCCTGCCCAGGGGCTGACTGCGAATTGGTAACCTTAGTGGCCATAATATTTAGGGTCTTACACAAGGTGACGGTGACGGGAAGTCTCACTGTACCTGGAACAGACATTGGTCAAACTCACTCGGGCTCCTTGGAGGGT
>ML778377.1:1844100-1892242 GCA_009831015.1 Picea engelmannii | reverse complement strand
TAACTATTGAATTCTCAATCTCATAAAAGGGAGTCTGATCAGCCCCCGCAAAAGGTCTCAGATCTCCCACAATCACCTCTCCAGACCTAACACACACTTCTTCAAGCGAAACCTCCAACTGCTCCAACACAATATCCTTAGATCCCATATCATAAGGGAGCTCAGTTATCTATCCTATTACCGAGATCCTATCTATTCTCCAAAACTTCCAGTACTTATTCCCTTAATCCCCAACCCTCCTCTAAGAAGATCTGAGTTAATTTTACCAGCCACCGAATCTCCCAAGAGAAACCACTTCTTGTCTTTCATCACATTCCCCCCTCTCGAATAAAGTACCTCCTGGTCTCTCCTCCAAACCCACAGAAAGCCTACCATAAATCGTAAAATCCCTCCCCTTCCCCGACTCTTCCAGCTCCTTCCCCATTAAAACACACGGTTCCTCTCCCCCAACCTCTAGTAAGTCCGCCCTGTCCTCCCGACACCTCCCTAATCCCTCCACTACTACAGTAATATCAATCACGGGCCCTACCTTTCCCTTCAAATTACAACCAACCAGAGGATCAAATAGGATAGAGGTTAAAACCAAACCATTCCCCTCATAGCGACCACCATTGTTCAAAGTAAAGGCCTCCCCACTAACCTTCACATCTTCACCAATACTAGAAGATTTCAAATGAAATAATTTTTAGAAATTGGATTGCAACTTAGCAGGCTCCATATCGCTTTCCTTAGCCACGATAGTCAGATTGTTTCTCCAATCCACATTGGACTGAATCGGATCTGCACTGTCAGATTCAACACGCTCAACAAAACCGTTGTGCAAATCTCTTTTATCACCCCCCTTACACCAAGACTTCAAATGAAATGTTTCCTTGCAAATGAGACATCTAAACGGAACACCAATGAAATCAAGCCTTTGGTGGATTACAAATCCCCCCCAACTGATTTCAATCTCCGTCGACAAGTCCACGACTAAATCAATCTCCACTAAAACTTTTCCCATCCTCCTATAGAACCCACCAAATGACTAGGATCATCATAGAGAAATCTCCCTAGTACATTCCCTATCTCCTTCATCACCTCCAGATTCCATAAATAAAGCGGGAGACCAGGCATAAGCACCCAGAAGTATCTGAGCCTTACAACCTCTCTTTCAGGATTGAAAGCATAGTGCCAACGAGAGAGCATAAGACTATCGTTGTTTACCACCCAAATCGGCTTCTGGATCTCTCACGCATCATAAAACGAATTAAAAAGAAAACAAAACCACCCAACGCCCAATAGCTAAACCACCCAACGCCCAATAGCTTACCCAGAACCAAGTGTCCTTTTGGATCAACGCCACCTTCCTCCTTCACCTCAGGCCTGACCTTTCTCACGTCAGCCTGAATTTATAGTAGTTTATTCATCCTTAACTCTCCCCCGTACTCATCATCTTGCTTTAAAATTCCATCTTGACTCCACCACAAAACGTCCTCCAAGCACTCTGTTAGTGCTGCCACTTCACTCTCCATCACTATAGCTACCTGCCAAGTCATCCACTAAAAACAAAAAACCCTAACCTAGAACCTATCTGTACCAACTCGATCCTCTCAAGACCCCTTATGACAAGACCGCTAGCTCCTAAACATTAATTACCTCCTCTACCACCAGATTCCAGAGTACAGAGTCCCATCAAACTCTCTGAACCTCTCTAGGACCAAACCCTCCTCTAACAGGATTTACTGTATCTCTCTTTTCAAAAATTACCAAGTGAAATTTTCACTTATTATAAAGGATTTAATATAAAAAAATTATAAGAAAATGTTCGACTAATGTAGAGCTTTCTAGCCTAATATTTCTATTTCTCTTTGATGAGGGGTGAAGAGTTCTCCCAAACTTCTAGTGGAACATAACGTAAAGATACATGATTTTTATACGCATGGTGCACACATAATCGGTTAGTGACGTATGATATACCCTTATTGGCAAGTCATGATTCAAAGTTATGTACATTAGAGTCGATGCAAAGCTTCAAAGCTTTCACATGGATTCTTGATGGATAAGAAAAATTAATGTAGTGGGACTATTATGAAGAAGAATGAACTTCTCTACAAAATAAATTTTAGAAAATTGAGATGTTAGACCCTCTCTTAGAAGTGGTTGAGACGAAGTGTGATTACACTAATAACTTATCTTTAAAACATGGTAGATATAGAGATCTCAATAATAATTTGATTGTTGTTAGGATATTTAGACATTTAGGAGTTAATCAAGGTCAACTTGGTCTAATGTTTCGTTAGGTTAAAGGGTGTTTTTTAGTATGCATTTGTAATCCGATGGTCATGATATGTCCCTGACATAGAGTGATCTAACGGATCATATTCTCCTTGATTTTAACACCCACATTGAATCATGGCTTAGCACTTGTTTGGTCCATGATCTTTATTTAAAGAGCATGGAGGGTCATTTTTCGATGAATTATTGTGAGAAACTCTCTTGTGACTCTCTTGTAAAAAACAAATTGCATTAATAAATTGTTCCAAGTGGCCACGTTAGTTGGGGTCGTGGATGTTTCCCCACAGGGGTTTTACCATGTAAAAAAATTGGTGTGTTGATCTTTGATCTGGTTGTGTGAGTGGTTACCGAAGGTGTTCATCCTCTTTTGGAATACATGTATTGTTGAACATGGTATTAGAGTGCATTTGAAGACCCACTTTTGTTGTAGATTAATATCCTGAAGTTGTGTTGTCACATCTCTAGTTTCTACCATTTATGTACATTTATGGGCTGAGAAGACTATTCCATTGCGTTCATAGCACTTGGTTCAATTAGGAACACTTTTCGTTTAGCTCAAAAAGGTTTATGTTTTTCCAAGATACAACCATTTTAGTCAAAACTAGAGGTATAAAGCCTGAATATGCCCTTTTTAAATTTTTACAGAGATAATATTTCGGTTTTATTTCGATTTTCTATTTTTTTTTTATGGGTTGTTATTCTTTTTGATATGTGTATTCTCTTTTCTCTACGCTCTATGTGATCTTGGAAAATTAGAAATAGAGTGGAAATAGTTTTATTGTTTTCATATGCTCTTTTTCGTGCACTCGATGTGATCTTGGTAAATCGAAAATAGAGGGAAAACTTGCATTTTCTGGGTAAGCTAACCAATACCTAACTCTTGTTGTTGTTGTTGAGAAGTTAATTTTTTTTTTTCTGTGTGAACACATGAAAAGTGTTTTTTTAGCATGCACTCCAAGGTCGTCTTCCACAAGAACAACAACACCCCCAATGCTCCTTCTTGAGATCATAATGTTTTTACACTATTTGACTTAGTTAAAAGTTGTCTTATTTAGTAAGAGGCCTTGAGTTCAAGTTTCTTTTTTATTACTTTTTTGAAAAAATTCTTGCATTCATTGTAAAGTGCATTTCACTTAATTATAGAAATGAATCACTATTAAATAACTTTAATATTTTATTTTAAGTTATTTTTTTTGCATGTAACTTTAACTTCAATGTAAAGTTATTCTCACTTGTTCTATAAAAGTGGGTCACTTCATAAGTAACTTATTTAAAAGTGAGCTTTCAGACAAAGTTAGATAAGGAGGAACATCACCACAAGGACCACCTTCTACTTGCCACGTGGCTCTTTGGTTACAGTTTATGCATTTTTTCAAAAGAGCATAAATTTCACATCCGAAGTCCATTTTCAATGTCGCTTTTTTTTTAAACCTATTTTTTCAAGAGATTTCCATCCAGACCATTAGTTTCAAACTTTAAATCCAAATTCTCTACATATTTTAATATGTCTTCTCTCAATGATATTTTTCTTACCACTGCCAACTACTTCTCAATGAAATCCCATATGGAGGATGTGTTAAGAAGTAAAGGATTGTACTAGATTACTTTGGGATAGAATAAGAACCCACTGATGATGAAAAATATTTCAAATGGGCTAATAGGAATGATGAAGCATGTGGACTAATACAAATGCCCATCTCTCAAGATTTAAGGTTTCACCTTCAAGGAATTGGTGGCCTAGATAAAGCTTGGGAAAATTTTGAAATGTGTTTGGTAAACAAAATATTATTCGAGCCCACTAGTTGGAAAATCAGTTAATGACTTCAATTCCAAATGATTTTCCTTGCATTTAAGAGTACTTATCTTAGTTAAGAACACTTAGATTTTTGTGCATAGACTACCAACTAGATCTGAAGGAAGATCAATGCATATATGTTATTCTTGCTAAGTTTGGTAGTGCATATTTTGTTTTTGTATCTACCTTTTATGCAACCAGAGAAGCTCTAGGGAGTGCTTATAAGAAACCCTCTCTTGATTCCTTTTGTGATGCTCTGATTTGAGAGAAAGATAAGCTTGTGCAACTTGGATTGATTAGCACTGCAGGTACATCCAACAAAGCCTTAGTGGCCCAGTAGAAAGATAAATCCAAGAATCCCAAGAAGCAACATCCTCGCCACAACAACAAGAAAAAAATGGGTCACAAACCCTCTTTGTCAACTTTTTCTCCTAATGGTGACAAATGAGAAAAATCCAAAAGTAAGAAGACTAACAGACATTACAACGTTTGTCGGAAAGATGGTCATGTGGTGATCTGAAAGTGGTTAGCTCTGATACCAACCTGATATGAAAATATCACTAATTTCAACAACACTTTCTTATCCCAAAATATTTTATTGACAGTGCTTATAGCATGGAAATGATTTATCTTACTTAACCAAACAATTTAACCGATGATCATAAATTGCATAATCCATCTTACACAAGCAAATGCATAATTACATGAAAGTAATAATAAGCTCAAATGATTAAAGTACAATAAAAGGAATTTATAATACAGGAGCTGAAGACGCCCTTTCAAATATGTTTCTCTAATGTAGAAAATGACATCACCCTTGCATTCCTCTCGAAAAACAGGGAAAAATGACTATAAAGTCAGCTATATTCTTCTTACATTTCCCCAAACTTCCCCTTGGCACGCAAAATAATACAATGATGTTTTTACAAGTTGCTCAATTGCAATTACAAATTTCAAATTCAACATTGTCTCGGAAAACCAAATCCAATGACTATAAACACTAGATACTTCTCATACAAGTGCCCAATGGCTCTCTTACAACTCACAAATCCCAAATTTGCAGAAAACTAGCTTACAAATGAGTTATAAGATTGTCATGATCGACTTCGTCTCAAAAACCAATTTTTATGACTATAAATACCATATATCTCCCAAAAATACTACAAACTTGACTTCAAAAGACCATCAACAGATCTTTTAGCAAATGAAAATACTTGTGTCTTTTACACAAAAATTCGTGCAAATATAAGAAAGGCTAAGTTTGTCCAAGAAGTCCACCTCAAACTCTCTTCTTAGCTCTAAAATTCGAGCTCCAAAAAATTCATTTTGTATAATTTTGGCTTACAAATGAGAAATAAGATCATCACCATTAGGATCACTTTGAAAAAAATGAATCCGGTGACTATAAACACCTTATATCTCCCAAAAGACTACAAACTGACATAATAAAATAAAAAGCGTTGAGTGTTTTAGCACATATGAATGTTGTGGTGCTATGGTAAGTTGGCTTATTTATATAGAGGAGGTTAGGGGGTTGAATCCCACCCAACTCCTTTATTCTTTCCTTTTGTTATAAAAAATATTAAATACATAACAAAAATCATTTATTAAATGAGTGCATGGCATAATTGGTTGGTGTGGTTTGTTAAAAAACCATATAATATATGGTTTTAATAGTCTTTGAATTGGAGAGCATGTTTGTTAGGCCCCCGCAAATATAGTGGAATGGTTCTTGTGCATGCAAAAGATCATGGGCTGAGGGATTAGCCCTTGACCCTTTTTCTGCCCAATGCAACCAAATAACAACTTGAAATAAATTCCGTGCCATATGCTTGTTAAGTAATATGTGATGGGGTGTTGGTAAAGTTGTTGGGTTGTTATGATAGAGGCCCAGGTTCAATTCCCTTCAGATCCAACCAAATTTTAAATAACGTCATCCATAACTGGCCAATGGGAGGTTGTCACATGGTAACCTCTCATTGGTTGAACCTTGCCACGTGTCAAACGAGGATTGATGCCACTTTTCATCTTACAGTTGGACCACTTCATCTAGTACCCTGCATAATCAACTTTTATCTCAATGCCACGTGCCTCTGTAGGCCATGCCACGTGTCAGCCTTGCAGTGGTGACATGTGTCACCTTTTGGTACTCTGAGCTTTGACCTTTCATTGGAACTTTGACCGTTGATAACTTTCACATACGATCTCTGTTTGAGGCATCATTTGCACCGTTGGAAAGATGGCAATGAGATCTACATATTGATGACATTTTTTTAGAGCATTTGAAATACTTGAATTTTGAATATTTTTAACCCATTTTGGTCCCCTGTGGATGTTTTGGATCCTCTGGGACTTTCTATGAGCATTCCTGGATCCTCCTAGATGATGTGGAGTCTAAATGTTTTAAAAAGATGGAATCCTTAGAAGAAAAAATGAAGAATCACAACATCAGTATTGATTCTTCTTCTTATTTTTCTCATGGACATGCCCTTTCTACTTCTATTTTCTCCTTGAACGCAACTTCCACTTCTTCTTCTGATTAGTGACTTATTGATTCTAGATCATCTTATCATATGGATAAGGATAAAACCATATTTTATGATCTTAATGAATGTAACACCAAGAAAATATTTGTTGGTGATGATAGATCTCTTAGTTTTGTAGGGTCTGGAATAATTCAAGTAGATAATGGTCATTTCAATGATGTATTATGTGTTCCAAGTATTTCCTACAACCTTTTGTCAATGTATCAGATCACTCATTTAGGTGGAGGTAAAACTGTAGAGCTTTCACCTCACCAAGTTGTTATCAAGGATTTAAAGTATGTTAAGCATGTCCTCGCAATTGGAATTGTTGATGATATTACTAGGTTGTATAAGTTTGAAAACTTTGGGTCAACATATTTTCCATTAGTTTTTATTGTTGATAGTGATGACTTGAGAAAACTTTGGCATGAGCAGTTTGGTCAGATAAACTATCGCTCATTGCAACAACTATGTAATCAACAGATGGTGTCTGACATTCCTCTTGTTTATTGCAAAGATGGAATTTGTGCCAATTTTTTTCTTGACAAACATCATCGGGATAGTTTTGATCAGTGTACCTCTTGACACACCTCAGTCCCTTTACAACTTGTTCACAGTGATTTGTTTGGTCCACTTTCTTCTTCTCCTTTCTCTGGGTGCAAGTATTTCTTAACATTCTATCATGGCCCATATTATTGTTATTATTATTATTTAATTAGATAAATAATAATAATAATTATCCTAAGAGGATGGTCCCATCTTATTATTATTAAATGAATAAATAAATAAGTAAATAATAATAATAAAGCATAATAAGTACTTATTAATAAATAATTGGGATAATGAAATAAAATTGTAAAATTGAATAACTACAATCTATGGAAAAACCCTAAAACAAATATAACAAATAATTCAAGTGGATCCTAGGGATTGACTTCTTGAATTCCATATAAGGAGGGGAAAGAAGGAGAAAAGGGAAAACTCTCTTTTGGTTGAGCTATAGAGATAAAAAGGCTAGGGAATCACTAGAATAGTAGTAGTTTGAGGTCTCGGGGGTGACCTACTACTAAATATTAAAGTAGCAAGGCCTACAGTTGGATGAATAGTCACCCCCCACTCTTTTTTGTAGTTGTTAGATCAAGGTATCACTACAATATCTAGTCCCCATACTACAAGTAATTTGGCTTCTTCCCCATATGTAAGTACCTCACCGCTTCTCCTATAGGTTAAGTAATTTTATTAAGGTTCCCTATGTTGGAATCAATGTATATCTGAATTGATAATTTTTTTAAAGTTAATTAGGTAGTTATATTTGATTTATATCAATACATTACATATGGTATCATAGCTTGGTTTCAACTCTTAATACCTACGGGCCTTCCCATTAAGGTTAAAAAAAAGTATTAACCCATTGAGGCTTATTCATAGCATAGAGTGAAGATCTATAGATCTGGCATAGATATTGTTTGGATATGATCTTAGAAGATAGGCCAAAGGCACACTCTTTCTGGTGATGAAGATTTGAATTTTGTATTCTTGAATTTAGTGGAAATTTCAAATAAATTCTATGCAAATGGAGATGATTCCATTAGAGCACATATGGATGTGAAATTTAACAATTTTTGCCTTCCTCTCTCCCTGGTTATTGAAGTCAAGAAGCATTACTAAGATCATATGGGTATATAAGTACATGAACCTTGATTCACTAATATCACTTCCATGCATACTTGAGATGGAGGTATTTTACATTTCTTCGGGTGAAGCTGCTGAACATTAAATCACACACACACAAAAAAAAAACATTCTTGATTGTGAGGCTGACAACATGCACTTTGAATCCAATGAGGCCTAAGCAAGACAAGCTTTCCATCCTCATGTATCTAACTTCTCTTTCCTTCTTCAATTTCATTTCTTTCATATCAATTTGGCACTGGCATATTATGAAAATGCAAGCATACATCAGATTACTTAATATATTCCTTGAAAATTCAATCTTTAATGCAATAAACAAATCATATTAGAATGACTACCTTTCTTGTAGATTAGAATCTATGGATTCTAGTATCCTTATTGCCAACAACCCCATGTTTGTGGCATTTTGAGTTGCAATAGTAGCCACAGGGACACCTCTCAGGATATGCAAGAATGCATCACTAGATAGAACAATGCCTCAATGTCGTTCAAAAAACTATTTATTTATGTTACTTTGCACTAACTTTACTGAAGCTCAAGGATGAATTAATTTTATATCTGGGCTAATGAAATATAATAGATAAAAGCTAGTCCCTACACTAGGAACCAAAAAGTAAATGCCATACTCCATGCGTTGAATATACAAAAATCTTGATCATTCAAATTATCAGTATAACATGAGGAGATTTGACCCATGATGGTATTTTACAAGGATCCAGTGACCATGAAGAATATACAGACTGAGCCATACAAATTTGATATTGCTCAGAATGGAATTTTACATAGCATATATGAAGCTTAATACAGACATGAATATTTAGCTTCAAAAATATTTAGAATGTAGAACATGATGCTTTTAAATCCCGATGCAAATTTAAGATAACAGTCAGGTTTGGGCCTTAAGTGTGAGGCAAATGTTGTCTTGCATACAACCTGCTTGAATGACCGATTTAGTTTATAAACCCAAGCCCAAACCTCGAGTCATTAATCTGAATAACCAATGATATATAGTTAACAAATTCTAAGAATTCATCCCTCGACTACTATTTCTTGAGTATTAAATTGTTGATTTATGATGGTTTCATAATTCTTCCAAAGACTCTGATGTGCTTTTGATGAGCGGTAGTGAGCATTCTTTTCTTTTTCTATTTACAAAAATCACTTGTCTTTGGCCAAAGCTATGTCAACAATCCATACCACTTTAATTAACTCAAAAAACATAATGGTGTCGATATCGGATATCACAAATAAGGACATAATGGTATCAATATTGGATATCACAAAAGGAATGGAGATGACATTATCAGAGCACCTCTCAACTAAAATAAATTACTAGTCCAAAATTGATCCAGAGTTTGCTACAACAAACAATATTTATACTCTCTAAACCATTCAAAATGTAAGAGAGAGCTACCCTAGCCCTAATTTTATATCTATGATCGATACAATTGATGTTACTTTGATCAGAAAATCTAGTTTTAAAATTGGTGGAAATATAATGATAACCATGCAAGGAACCTTCAATTAAAGGACGTGACCATACCATATAAAACAAATCAACTAGCTCAGGAAAATAAGAGATCGCCCTGCAACACATGTCAAACCAGGAACTAAACCCTAGCTGACCATTTCCAGCAACTAAATAAATTGAAATAGATTCCTAAAAGCTAAAATCGTTAGTATGGATGATCTATTCATTATTTTTTTTAGATCCAGTGAAATTTTAACCATTTGAACCATGGACCCAAGTAAATATAGAACCTGAGATCTAGAACAGTATGCACCATTTTAAAACATGAAATATGAGGGAAATATTGTTTATGATATTTATGAAGAACACATATGTTTGTTTACTCTAGACAACACATCAATGAGTCCAGGCATTGTCACATGTTGATCGAGGTCTCCTTTAATATTGTCATGAATCTGCAGAGCTCCTATAACTTCTTTTTGAGCAGCATATTTGTGGTTCTTTGTTTCACATCTCTTGTTTTGGTAGATTGATGCCATATGTATTCCAACAACCCTCCAAAATCACCTATCGTTGACTTTCTGAAGATTAATTCACCGATCAGTGTTACAATTAGGGTTTTTATTCAGTCTGGTAAATGTGTGTTGGTTGAAAGTGAATAAAGGTTATAGTTCTCCTTTTAATAGTTAATACTTATGACCAATACAACTCAATGTGTTTATCCTAGATACCCAAAAGTATTACTTGTGTTTGGACTTGACATATTTTTACTAGTCACCATATTCTTATTAAAACGACTTTTGACTGCATTGGTTGTTGAGCTCAACATAAAATTGATATTCAATTCTTGAGAAGGTAAAAATTCTTTGAGTTCATTTGGACTGTCAAAATACAATGGCTTGTCAATTGAATTAACTAATCTAAATGAAAATACCTAAGTGAGTACATTCTACAAAATCCACAAAGTTAAGCATCCACTTGGCATTCACATCATTGTTTGGAACATTCATTACGAGGATTTTTCACTCAGTCACGCCGTATGCACCCCCAACTCATCCATAACCCTTAGAATGTGCTCTAGCATGACCTCAATACTCATATCATGGTCAATGTTACTCAAATTGCGGTCTATACCCTCAATCATCGGCCTATATCCCCAGTGATCAGATCTATCATGTAATACAACCTAATATGCCTGGGATAATTCACAACTAGTTATCATAACATGGTTTTCACACTCACATAGTTTCTTTATTTAAAATTAGAATCAAGTGACTCATGTAATTCTCACATAAGTCCTTGGGTAACTTTGATCCAATAATTCGTATGACGGGATACCTATTATAATGGTAACATCTACAATAGGTATCCAAAATAGATATTGATGGTATACTTCCTAAGATCAAAGATGTGGAGGGACATAAGTATACAAGGTATCAGTGCTCGATTATATGGACGTTATAGTTTCCCTATTGATCAAGTAATGTGATCACTCCATATTGATTTGAGACTTTGTATTGATTGTTTGGCCCTTACATGGATAAGTGTTCTTTAAGGGTATTGTTATAGCTAGATTTGCCTCACCATTGCTATCTTGCACAGAGGACCTTTTTCCATTTCCCTATGCAGACTTATCAACCCCTTTTTGATAAATCCAGAGTCAAAAATATATATTTTTCCACATATATTGTCCCTAATTGCTTTGCAAGATGTATATACGCTTGTTTCTCCACTACATCTCGTGTATATCGGGATTTGTGCCAAAAAATACAAAATGAGGTCGGGTTTCCATGTCACGACAAAAGATCTTTGATCTTTGGCCTTCCATATACTGGAAACGTTCTGACTTGGCCCTTCAGTTTCATTCTAGAGGCTATAAGAGCACAATTTCGAGCTATGGAAAAGAGAGAAAGCATTCAACTTTGAGAGCAAAGTTACTATGGAGAAATTACTTCATATTGAGTCTGCATCCCTTTGTCCCTCAAGTCTGAACATAGTGTTCAGCCCCCAAGCTCTTTCCTTATTGTTGAGAGGACCTCATTACCTCTTTGCTATGAGCTTGCCTTTGGTGGAGGATTGAAGTGGTGGAGACCCAGTTGGAAGGAACTTGGTTTCTTGGTTTCCAACCGTGCCAACACGGAAGTCTGTAACGTTGATACTTTTGTTGATCAATTATTAATAGAAATATTCCTTTTCCATCCTATCGATATCTTGCAAATATATGATTATTATCCATGGGCATGTTTGTAATGTTTATTAATGGATTGTGCTATCTGATGTGCTAACTCATTTTATATACTGTCACTATATACTTGCATTGCTTGTTTGTTGAGAACTTTTTGCAAGTGTAAAGCTTTGGGTCAAAGTGCTCAACGGTGGAACAACATCAAACGATTGGATCGAGGTAGGATTCTTCCTCGTATTGCACATTAGTTTATATAGCACATGTTGGAATTGAGTTGATTTATGCAGTCATACCTATCTGTTGTGGTTTACCCTTGGGCATAGAGAGTTTTTCCCTTGTAACAGAATTGGCAACTCCACTGTGGAAGATCTTCCTTCTAAGGGTTGAAGTATTTTTTCTTCTTACATTGCTCTTTTTCCTTTGTGTTTCTTGTCGTATCACAGTTGGACAGAGTCTGTTCACTCTGGGTCTAATTTTTTCAACCTTTTACCCTTGCCTAGCCTTGTTTTAAAAGATATACGCCCTTTTTGCCCTGACAGCCGCATATACACGCTTGTTTTCCCACTGCAAGAGGTGTATATACGCCCTTTTCTTTTGAACAATCATGTATACCACTTCCCCTTTGCTTATTTGATTGGTTTAGTTATTGTTGGGTAGTTTTTGAGGATCACCGATCCTTCTTAGGTCTCTGTGGTACCTGTTGAGATTGTCTAGGATGACATGAAACCTTTTTGGAGTTGAATTTTTGGGCGGCATCTTTCTCTTTGTTTTCTGTTTTTTATTTGTCCTTGGTAGTTGGGTTGTCTTCTTAGTTGCTTGGTATTCTGCTCGAGTGATTTCTTTTATACATAATAGAAGTTATATATAAAGTCGCTTATCAGTCCATGCATTTTGTTAATACATTGAAAATACAAAAAAAAAATAGGTATTTTGCATTGGTTGGTATTTTTGTCTTGGAACCTTTATCATTAGCTTAGCACATTTAGCAAAAGATCACATTTTACTTCTGAGTTGCAGAGTTAAAATTGAAGATTGCACTATTTTTATTTAGCATATCATTCACTAAAAAGTTAAAGTTAGGCTTTGCATTATATCTATTTTTATTTTCATGCAGAGTCATAACACCATGAGTTTCATTTCCATACCTCTTTGAGTAGTCACGGCCAATAAAATTTACGCTTTAAACTAAAATTGATTAGTCACGATTTTATTTTTTGGGGTGCACAAACTAGCCTTGGATTTAGTTCCTTGGAATGGGATTTTGTGAGTAAACTTCTCCAAGGTAATTAAATCAACTTATGTGTCTGAGATAGGGAGTTGAGAAATCCATAGTATAATTGGTAATATCAGGAGGCTCCACTCACACCGGAGTTAATCACGAGGTCGCGCAAAAAGTTAGTTGAAGGGATAACCCCTGGATACTCACCTAGCATCAGATATATTTTTGTGGATTTATTCGTATTTGGGGATCTTGCTAGTGCCCATACCTCTGTGAGAGGTGGTGCTTTCAAGGTTTCGGGCTTTGCTACCCTGCCCATACGGTGATCCGGAGTTACGACTGCTTTCCTATGCATCGGTCATACAATGGTTTATTAGTAGCTTGACATAGGTTTCTCATAGGTTACTTGCAAGGGTTATTCTGCTTGTATCCTGAGTCAGATAGGGGTCGGACAACACACAACATTTATGGAAGATTACCTCTCCAGGGGGATCTGACCGACTGGTTGTTAAGCCTACGAGGGCCCTCATAACTGATTTTGTTACCTCCAAACTTTAGCAGGGAGTCTCAGATCCCTCCTGGACGAGGCATACCTTCTTTAGTGAGGGAGGCCACTCAGCCACTTTAGCCCATTTGCATGCATATTGGTCATTTGACTTTTGGAGTGCTCTTTGACTAATAGTTGGCCTTAGGATTTCATACTAAGTTTTTGTTATCATGGATAGTGGAGTTCCTTTGGCTCCCTCATTTGTTTCTACACCCCCCCCATGATGTCCATTCATTTCATGGGGGTGAATCCTTCCGCTTCGCATTATGGTATGCAGAATTATAATACTCAGTCAAGGCCTTGGGTTTCTAATCATTTTTCTCATGGTATGTCTGATATGTCATCGCACTTTCCATCCTCCGTGTCACCTCCTTATGTGAATACGAGTTTTGGGTCTGGGGGCATGATGCCTCCTTCTTATCCCTCTCTGTTTGGTGGGAGTCATATCCTTCAAACACCTCTTATGATAGGAGGTTGGAATCTTCCTTCCTATGAATCCACTATGCGAGAAGTAAGTGCCCAATTAAGAAACCATTCTACTTATCACACTCCGTCCACTTATCCTTCTTCCGCTATGTCAATTCCTACGAACACTTTTCCCATGGCGGACCTCCATCTATCCTCGGGTGTTTCATCCGGGGGGAGTTATTTGTATAGTATGGGCAACCCCCCTCATGAAGTTCCTTCACCTGGGGGAAACATATATCCTCATGTGAGTAACCCTTGTCATGTCGCTTTCTCTTCACAAGTGGATTCCTCGGTGTCTATGCCCTTACAACCCTTTATGATTTAGTATGGAGGAGTATATTGTCCTGTCAAACAGGGACAGGGTGTAAACCAGGATCCTTCCTGGCCTACAATTTCTCAAAATCAAGCTTTCCATGCACCTTGGACTCAAATTCCACAATTCACCACCGCCACAAGTCCAGTCATTGTGTGTCATACTGGCATTATATCACCAACCGCTGCTAGTCATGTTGGAGATTGGTCAACAACCTCTGCGAGTCATGTTGAAGACCTACAACCAGTCGTTGCAAGTCATGATGGGGGCATTCATATGATTGAGAAGCCTAGACATCTCAGACGTAAGCCTAGATTCCTTTGCAGGACTTGTGAAGGAAGTCACCTTACTTGTTTCTGTCCTGTTACTGCTGAGATACCAGAAGCGTGGGGCTCACCTAAGGGCCCTTCGGGTTCTGAGGCATCTATGGTTTCACAACACTCCGTTCCTTCTTTGGTTGATACAACAATCATGCCGATGCAATCTTCGGCTGACACCTCTTTTCCTTTAGGGGTTGATGCATCCTTTGACCTTGTTGTCTCACATCCTGTTCAACCTATGGTCATGTCGATGCAATCTTCGATTGACACCTCTCCTATGTTCGAGGGTGATGTGTCTCTTGAACTTGTTGTCTCGCATCTTGTTCAACCAATGGTCGTGTCGATGCAATCTTCGACCGACAACACTCCTATTTTTTGGGGTGATGCACCTCTTGACCTTCATGTTGTCTCACATCCTATTCAACCAATGGTTGAGGAAGTGGTCATATCGATGCAATATTCAATCGGCCCCACTCTTCTCTTGGAGAGTGACAAGTCTAAGGAATTGGTTGCACCAATGCAATTTTTGGTCGATCCCACTCTTTTGGTTCTGGTTCTATACCTTCTATGCCATGTCCTTAGCATTTCTAGCATTTCACCTTCTGAACAAGAGAGAGTTTTACTCTTCCCGATTTCTCTCCCTCCAATTCCTGACGTGGTTCCCTTTGATTGGGATGGTCTTGTGGGGCATCCAATGCCTCCACCTATGTCTTTTCTAGGAAGATACATTATCCGATATAACACGGAGACGATAACCTCCATTAGCACTTTTCCCTCCTCGACTTGGAGAGCTTTGGGTCTTCCCAAGCTTGTGTCGGTTCTTCATAAGATACCGACATTCCATAAAAGATCCGCATGGGAGCGTTGGCCTACCCCATGACTTTATGCCTAGAATCTCCCAATGAGTCCAAGTTAATCCCTTTTCTGACTCGTTCAAAAAGTGAAAAGATTGCCGAACGATTTGTTCCTTTCACACTCGTTAATTTGGATTTAAAAGGTCATGAGTCTTAGTTAATCTCTTTTTCGACTCGTTATTAAAAATTGAAAAGATCATTGAGTGATTTGTCCCTTTCACACTCGTTAAAATTAGATTTGAAATATCATGAGTCTTAGTTAAGCTCTTTTTCGAATCGCTATCAAAAATGGAAAAGATCGTCGAGTGAACTTGTCTTTTTCACAATCGTAAATTGGATTTGAAAAGACGTCTATTTGGCACAAGTTTACCCCTTTTTCACACCAAGTAGACTAAAAGATATAAAAAAAGACATTTTTTGGCATTAAATTGTGATTGCATCTCATTCCCTTGCTTGCAGTGTTGAGCCTTTAGCCGGTTCTCTCTTTGCGTTATAAACCATGGCCCAAGCAGTTTGCATCCTCAACCAAGCAGAGCCTTTTTTATATCCTTTGCAATTTGACACCCTATACCCTGGAGGGAACATCACCCTGAGTGTCCATCTCCCGCATGAATTACCTTGCATTGAGCATAGGTAAGTTCCACTACTAGAACTAGTTTTGCTTACTTGCGACACTCGTTCCCTCCTTTGTATCATAGCATTCACTTGTTATGAAAAAACAAAAAAAGACGGGCGGGAATGGAGTACTATATTGTAATTGGCAGCAGTCGTATCGCCTTTGAACATAGCACAAAGTTATTGAGTCCTTGTGTCATCATAATTTTGGGTTTAGCATGGCCTTAGGAAGTTGATCTCATTACAGAATTTTCTCTACCGACTGGTTAATCTTCCAGTCACTATAGAGAACATTATGGATGCCTCCTGCATCTAGTTGTCGCATCATTAATTCTATGCTGTCGGAGTCCACCGTATGTCTCATGCTCTTGTTCAAAGGAAGTCTATCAACCTGTGTTGGTCGCTCCTCAGAAATATTGACTTTACATGTCGACCATACCCTTAGTTTGTCTCAAAATCATATAATACTTTGGTCTTATGATGCACCCTGGCCCTACCTTCATCATTGGTAGGTCACCTTGAACCCAGCAATCGACATTTCATCATGGGTCGTTGACTGGGTGGTTTACCTTGTGTTCGACATCAAAACATCTATTCACACTTTGGGATTTGTGTAGTGTATTGGATGCCATTAGCCTTATTGGTGGTTTCCTTGCCTTTGTCATCAGTTTTCGTCATTGGTTGTTATTCAGAGGGTCTTTTTCGTGTACCGCTTGCATTTGGCACACGTGAAAGACGTACAGGGTTGTTGGTTTGTGAACATGTTCTCCATCCGATATCCACCAAATCATGAAGCTCTTGCTTTGTTCCTCATGCTTACTGATGAGAGATGCCTTAATGGTCTCCTTTCAGTGGGTCTCTTTCCATCGACTTCAGCTCATGTATTCTGGATACGAGACCTAGAGTTTTATGAGTACCTTGAGGCTTGCAGTCATTAGTGGCAGGCTCTATCGACATTGACAGATGGGAATACATCAATGTCTCATGATCAATGGATCTCTCAAGTGTTCGACACCAACTCCTTTATTCACATTTGTAGAGATGTACTCAGTGCCTTGATACCTACTTTCATTATTGGTAGGTTGTCTTGTGTTTGTTAATGGTATACCTCAATGACCAGTAATCAAACGACGTCTCATCATGTTCGACCTCAACTCATTTATTCACATGATGTAGACTTGCACCATTGACAGATCGTATTGAAGACTTGAAGACATCACTTTGTGGATGCAGTTTTCCTAAGCTATTGCTTCCATTTCATTGGACCAGTACCTATTTGACTTCAACAATTATGGGAGATTAGATTCTACTCCATGGTATACAGATATATTCAGATTGATTTTGAGATTGGTTTCATTGGGCCTTGTTCATGACTATGACAACTATTGGCATGTAACCACATTTATACTTTTCTACTCATGGCCGTGAACACTTGTTGGTATATTTTCCACATGGATCTGCATTGTATTCTTGGTAGCCATGTATGCAAAGTCAGTACATAATGTAATGAGCAATTGAGTTCGTCCAGCTGGTTCTCTACCACTCCACTTCTGGGTTATTTATAATGTATTTCGGCCATCGCAGATACTCCTCTGATCTCACACATTAGGGGGCATCTATTATAGCAAGATTTGCCTCACCATTGCTATCTTGCATAGAGGGCCTTTTTCCATTTCCCTATGCAGACTTATCAACCCCTTTTTTATAAATCCAGAGCCAAAAATATATATATATCCACATATATGCTCCCTAACTGCTTTGCAAGATGCATATATGCTTGCTACTCCACTACAGCTCGCGTATATCAGGATTTGTGCCAAAAAATACAAAATGAGGTCAGGTTTCCATGTCACGACAAAATATCTCTGATCTTTGGCCTTCCATATACTGGAAAAGTTTTGGCTCGACCCTTCAGTTGCATTCTGGAGGCTCTAAGAGAACAATTTCGAGCTATGGAAAACAAAGAAAACATTCAACTTTGAGAGCAAAGTTACTCTGGAGAAATTAATTCATATTGAGTCTACATCCCTTTGTCCCTCAAGTCTGAACACAGTGTTCAGCCCCCAAGCTCTTTCCTTATTTTTGAGAGGACCTCATTACCTCTTTGCTATGAGCTTGCCTTTGGTGCAGGATTGAAGTGGTGGAGACCCAGTTGGAAGGAACTTGGTTTCTTGGTTTCAAACCATGCTGACATGGAAGTCTGTTACGTTGATACTTTTTTTGATCAATTATTAATAGAAATACTCATTTCCCGTCCTATCGATATCTTGCAAATATATGATTATTATCCATGGGCATGTTTGTAATTTTTATTAATGGATTGTGCTATCTGATGTGCTAACTCATTTTATATATTGTCACTATATACTTGCATCGCTTGTTTGTTGAGAACTTCTTGCAGGTGTAAATCTTTGGGTCAAAGTGCTCAACAGTGGAATGACATCAAACGATTGGATCGAGGTAGGCTTCTTCCTCGTATTGCACATTAGTTTATATAACACATATTGGAATTGAGTTGATTTCTGCAGTCATACATGTCTGTTGTGGTTTACCCTTGGCCATAGAGAGTTTTTCCCTTGTAACAGGTATGCCCATGTTTACAATCTAGCATTGCCTCAAACCTTCATATCACATTGTATGCACCCCAACATTGTCTCAAACACTCGATCGCGTTGTACACACACCCTCTTGAGAGGCGAGAAGTTGCAATAACATCATTTTAGCACAAAAAATGGGGTGAGATGACCTATGAGTTGGCGGCTATGACTGGTTAGGTTTTATTATTTGAGTTATTTCATGTATGTCCATAGAAATTAGATCATTCAAAGTATTTGTTGTAAGGGATTCCAGTTTAAAAACAATAAGCATGATGTCGTAGAGTATTTTTGGAGGATTGATTATTTATCTATATGGTTAGATGGTCACTTCGAACTTAATGAAATAACCTAATGGGTTGAATGTATATACAACTATATATTATTATAAATGTTTTGGATGTATGTACAAACATATACTATCATAAATGTTTTGAAATTTTAGCTTTATAAGCAACCAATGTAACACCCCACTCTTGGGCACACCTGATTTGACTTATCCTTTGAGGAAACTTGTGTGCAAGTGATCTGGTTCATTATATGATTGACTTTTTTTCTTATCGATTATGATGATGTTGTGGATATGATGATAGATTATTTGATTATATATGTGTCGACATGTGCTATTGATTAGTTTCTCCTGAGTGTGTATGACTCTAGATAGATTGAGGATACTGATGGCATCGATGGACCCCTTGGACTCGGGATCGAGTCGGGGAGTGGACTGTTTGTGGTTTGAGTATTTATGTTATTGCATATGTGACATATAAGTAGTATATTATGATATTGTTTATGGATCGCTGACATGTTTTGTTGATGGGTGTAGGTTGACGATAGCTTGCTAATCAAACTCACATTTGGAGTAAAGGGTTCACACACGACAACCAGAGATATTAAGGGAGAGGTGTGGCAGCAACCCTGCCACAACCTACTAGTACTCCCACCATGGCTCAAACTGTAGGTTAACGATTACTTAATTCAAAAGATCCACGATGTCATGAGGGTAGACTGTGACAGTCGCTCATGAAGATTATAAGGGGTGCACAATAAGGCAAGGTCTTTATTCCTTAGAGGCCCTTAGTCTCCCACAAGGTCACCTGACGGAGTATTGACTCTAAAGGTTTGGCGTCTACCAAAATCAATCAAAAGGCGAGTGGAACCCTTGGAGAACGTAGTGTGTCTTGAAGGGCAAGTCGCGTAAACGAAACATGAGTGAAGGTGAGTGGCACCCTTGGAGCACGTAGTGCGTCTTGAAGGGCACATCGCGGTTTTTAAACACATGTGAGTCAATGAACCTAGGTACCTAGAAAACAACATCTTACCTTGACATGGTCAGCCTTAAAATAATTATGCATCAGTAAAGTATATTAATTATAAATTTTCCCTTAAAAATTTGCTAAGCCTAGTTGAACTTAAAGCCTAGGTCTAAGTAGGATATGAGGACAAAAATTTAATTAAAAAATTAATAAAAGGAGAAAAAATCAAATTAGAATTAAAAGGGGAGGAAATCAAATTAGAATTAAAAGGGGGGAATCAAATTTTGAATTTAATGGAGGATTAAATTATTTAAAAGATTGATTGTTGTTTATGTGCAAAACTTGTTAAATGCGAACTTAGACAAAAAGGGGAAATTAATTGTAAAAGGAATGTGCAACATAGAAGGAATCTAGTGTAGAGAACTTTTTTAAAATAAACTCAACTAAGCTTTAAGAAATACGTCAGTCATTAAGGGAATGTGAGGGAATAAAGGGACATCGATGAGGGTTTTTAGGAACGCTTTTAGGTGGGTGAGGGAAATTGGGAAATTAATCAAATTTATTAAATGAATTTTTTATGCAACTAAGGGATCGAGTGACAAGTGTACGGGGGAGAATATTCCTAATAAAAATTTAACAAAAAGAATACAATGTGCATTTTGACAACTAGTCACTAAGAAAACTCTATAAAAGAAATGGCAGAGAGGGGAATGAAGGAGGACAGGTAGGCGTAAAGTTACACTGCCGATATTTTTCTTGACTGATTTTTCTTGTGGGAGTTGGGATGCCCAACTTGATTAGAGAGTGGTAGCTCTACCTTGCTAGGCGAGCTGGGAGCTAGCTTTTCTTTGGTTTGTGTGTGGCTCCTTTGCGACTCGGGGGGCTTAGGGGGAAGATGAGTACCCCTAGCGTTGGCTGGAAGGTACCGATGAGAATCGAGATCTCAATGGTTACCAAGCAGGAGCTGGACAGAGAGAAAGCGTGGGAAAACCACTTCGGATTCTGCGCCTTCGGTTACGGTACTTCTATTTGTGTTAAATTTCAATTTTATTTTTCGTTTATTCGCATTGAAAATTTTGCAAATTTCGATGTTAAATTCTGCGTTTAATCTCGTCGAAAAATATGTAAATTTTGGTGGTTAATTTTTGTTTTAATTTCTGCAATTCCCAAGATGGATGTCATATAGAAGAACGTGTTTAGAGTGAAAATTTCTCCTCTAAATCCCAAAAACCTTTAAATAATCGTTTGCGCCCCTTTTCTATGCTTACGCTTAGATTGTTGTCCCTTTAGGTTTGAGTTAAGATTGGAATATTTTGTCAGCGTTCTTCTTTTCTATCCCACCTCCGAATCTGTTGTTCGTTTCTAGATGGACTACCTTGAGAGCGTTAGAGATTTATTTTTCCCAGTGATTTGTCTTTAGAGCTCAACATCTTTACCTTACCCCAGCGTTTTTACCTGCTCAGCAATTTCACCTTCCTTCCACTGCGATTTTGCCACTAATTCTCTGCATTTTGGGGTGATATCACTCTTGCCAATGGTGGGAATGGCCATGCGAAATGCCATGGCATTCTCTGTGTGATTCCTTTGATTAAACACAATCCTAGTCTTTGGAAGTAAATAATAAAATAGAATAATTAAAAATCATTTGATTTATTTTAGAATTTTGTTCGATGGGACCAAGCTTCAGATCTTCAGCAAAGTGAGAAGTGTACTCATGCAGATTCTCTATTAAATCGGATTGTGAGGTGTACTGTTTAAGGAGACATTGAACCTGTACTGTTTCAAACCTGTACTGTACTGTTTAAGGAGACATTGAACAACAATCGGATTGTGGCCCTAAAGGTGGTAAGGAGACATTGAACAATAATCCGAAAGGCTCTATCCTTAGAGCTTATTAAGATTCATATATTGTTCTCTGCATCATCTGTTTTTATTTACGAATTTTGTTTTTACCTTAAAATGGAATCGATTGTCCTCTATTTTTCTTACCTGTTGCAGAAGCTTTGAAATACTTCCAGATATTTGGATCCATAAACACCAATTGACATTAATCTTATATATATAGGAAATTGACTTCTTGTTCTATGTGATACTCGAGATTGTGAGGTGTGTAAATAAATGGAGCTTCATTTTTGCTTTTATGTATTTAATAACTAGAAAGAATGAATGTTCTTAAACAAGTGTACTTTAATGCATGTATTCCTATGGTTTTTATACTTTGTGTAAGCATTAATTTTCTCATGTAGCTAAATGCATTAAAGGATTCAGGATTTTGATTTGTTTATTTTTAATATTATTTCTATATGACACAATTGTCAAGTACATCATTAAATAGGTGCACCTTTTCACTGTACATTATCCTCGTCAATTATCCTCGTCAAGATTTAATAAGGTTCAAAGGTTCAACCATTTTTATAAGCATGACTTGTTTATTTCTTTTCATAGACTTAGACTCATATCAGTGAGAAAATTGAATCATAGGGTTTTTGGACATTATTAATTAATATAAATCCTTCACTATATGGTGTAGCTTGTAAATTTTGATACATGGATTATGGGAATTCAAGTGAATAATGTTATTGGATGGAAAAATTATATATTATTGTCTTCCTCCAGTATTTAGATATTGAAATATGAAAGTGTCACAAGTTTCCATTTTTATTGTAGAAAAGTTTTATGTTGCATCAAGATAAAGATGTTAGTTTCATGTTATATTGCAATTATTAGTTTGGTACTATTATTATCATCAAATGAAAAGTTTATTTACGTATATAAATGTTTTTGATGGTATGTGCATATATAAAATATCTCATGATAAAATGATTCTTCTTGATTCTTCTTAGTTGAAAGTAAGGGCTCACCCTCTTTACACTTGTCTAATGTTATGTTAATTTTTAGTTAATCTATTATTTCTAGCTTAAGTGAACCACTTAGAATGGATGAGTGGACCCTTCATTATCATAATTTTGTTAAGACTAAGGTATTGGCATTGCTCTTTACTAGAATAAGATTAATGATTGATGTTAATTCTCTTGAAGATTTGATGTTTTCATTGTTCCTAATGATATTAATGATTTGGTGTTGACGTTTTTGATGATTTGATGTTGTCGTTGTTCCTAATGGTATAAATGTTTTAATGTTGATTCTCTTGATGATTTGATTGATGATCGCTATGATGTTTCTCATATTGATTTGGTGATATTGTCGATTTATATTGATATAATTGTTGATTGGTAAGGAATTGATTGATGATTTTGTTGTTGTTGATTATTGTAATTTGACAATTGATTTAATTGCGCGCCTGGAAGTTAAGTGGATTTATGTTGCACCTTAAAATTTAATAAGTGGATTATGTGTGTCTTGCCTTTGTCGTTGCTGGATTGATTTTGTAGTTAAGTTCTCTTGTGCCATGGAATTTTATGTTACAGGTGTTGGTTTTTTTTTTAATGTTATTGCACCTTGAGATGCGTTGAAGGTTTAAGATTCGTATTTTTATGCCTCGATAATTATTGTAGAATTCATGGATGTTGAGCTGTTGATTATTAGTGGGTTAATACATTGTTATGAATATTGTGGTTTATGATGATGATGTGTCAGACTTGTGTCATACTTGATTTCTATTGTTTTAATAACATTCATTAAATATGTGATTGACGTGTCGATGATACTGCTAATTATTATGATGTTTTAATTTCCTAATGCAATGGAGGTACCAAATAAAAAGAAATAAATAAATAAAATGGGTCTGTTGTATGTCGCTTGTGTGTCGTATCGACGAGGTCGTTACAACCAACAACATCTAGCTCAACAAAACAATCAATACAATAGGATAGACAAATCACGTCATCCAAGAAAAAGTGACATAAAGAGGTCTCTAAAATTGATGTGGATTGCTTGAGATGGATATAACTATTCCTATTGAATAATATTGTATAAGACCGGTTCAGACACATGAATCCAATCTACTAAACATAATGTAAGATTAAGAGAATGCATGATTCAAATGATGAGATCATCAAGGAAATCACTGAAATGTTATATGTTTAATGTTGTTATCTATTTGATGTTGCTCCAAGGATGTCGTCTCTTGAACAAGGGAAGAAAGATAACACATGAACTAATCAACATGAGAGAATAGTAATAAGTGTTAAGTACAACTTCATTGTTTATTGCTAGCTTATTAATGAAGGGGAGCAATGTGCATACTGTGTATGATGCTGAAATGAGATAAACATTTGATGTTAGACTTGGTGACTAAGTTATAAGGCGTATACATGGAGCTTCAGCTTGAAACTTGACTATTGCGAACACATTTGGTGACATATTACATACTATGCATCCTAAGGATATACCTATAATGGATATACATTTTATGTTTGAATCTAATGATAACCTATAATGGATATACATTTTATGTTTGAATCTAATGATAACCTATAATGGATATACTATGAATGCTTATCATTTTTCTTTGTCTTGCAGCACTATTTCATGATTAGAAACATAATCTAAACACACAAGGAAAAATCTATCTTAATCATAGGTAATAGAATCCAATCGCTCCTTGATATTGGTTAATTGCTCTTAAGATCATAAAGATTTTTTTGGAATAGTTCAAAGTTAATGGATTAATCTAGTCCTTACTACCAAATTGCATTTTATTGGCACCAAATTTGACTTTTACACTAAGATTTGATCTAACTTTTGAAGAGATTGGCTTGTGCATTAAGAACAAGTGAAACTTGCAAAGGTATTTTCAATGAATGGTTCTTCATGATTTGTCACAAATTTGGGATAAATATCATCCTCCACAAAATCTGAGTGACCTTTAACATTTAGTCTAGGCATTTTCCAGTAGTACCTTGTGGACAATCTATTAGGCATATCCACCTGGTACTACTAAGAAGCCCTCGGGTTTACAAAGAGCATTCTCACACATAAATTCTGAATAAAACCCCTTAAAGGCTATGATATTTCTCTTGTTGATATATATCTTTTATGATTACTGTGTTGAAAATATGTATTGTCTTTATGGATTTGGTAGATACCTAATGGTTATGATGATATATGGTGAGAATCCTTTGATGATTATACTTTAAAGGTTACTCAAAGTGCTTGTCGGTTATTAAATTTGGATCACCTCTCATGGTCATAACTTAAGTATGGTTAACATAAGGGGTGGATCATCCTTTACACAACATGATATCATACTTGTCTAGACCACTATTTATGATACATTGATGATCATTGTTGAATGATAAATCTATTGTCATTTATGTTCTTTTACAATAGCAATATACACACATTCTCTTTAGATAATCATCTCAAATACATGATATCTTGATGTATGATCCCTTAACAATAGTTTCTTAATATTTGATATCTCATTTGTATTAGAATGATATTTATTATTGCAAATTATGGATGCTATGCTTGGATCTATTAGTCATTATTTCATTTACAACTAGACATATGTCTCACTCCCCCATCAACATTTCATGGCACATGATTTATTGAGCAAGACTCGATTTATTTCAAAGCATATCTTGTCTAGGTTTAATAATAGTTAATTGATCTACTACTCACTCACGACTTTCCTTTGAGTGCAAGGAAAACCATGAGAGGGGGAAATAATTACAATGACTAGGCTTGATATATGAGGGTATGAATTAACCAAGAGAGTGTTCAATTTTTGTCATCAATAAATGAATTAAGGAGTAAAAGTATTAGAGATTGATATGCTTGAAGAGTAAGAAGCTTGTATGGAAATAACTAGAGATTGTGGCTCTATATAATGGGGGTTGATGTGAAAGTCAACAAGTAAAACATATGAAAATTTTAGCTCATTAATAAGGTGACTATACATAGCCCATAAAATGTTAACCTTTTGTTGAAAGAAGAGGAAATGATAATCATGAAACAATTGGTATCGAGATGATCACAAGGCACTCGTTATACTGATGACCCTTTGAAAATTAGCTTGGGTTGTTAAACTTAACCCAATAGATCCATGCCTTAGAGATTAAAGCTAGTAATTATGCAGACTAGAAAATTTGATTTTGCTAATGAATATGATAGTTATTTACCCTGCATGTGATATGTGTTGAAAGGATTATCATTTTCATGATGTTATGTTATATGTGGTTCCAACTTTTATGTTGTTTTATATTTGATAAGGATATGTGGAGGTTATATTTCTTATGATAATATCTCCTGATGTGACGACGTCATGTAATTTCATGGAAATATTTATGCTAAGATGTTTAATGATGACATGCAAGAGGATGTGATGATGATAGTGATGTTGTATTCTCATGATGACATTCTAGAGTTAGCATGTGGATTCTTCCTTGAGATGTTGGTATAATGACTAATGCATTGATTTCATGTTGTGAGATGGTGATTGGTAGGTTATCCACCAATGGGATAATAGGGACAGTATATTTGATGATCTTGGGGGATCCCATAACCACGAAGGAGAATACTACAAGTAACATCTTATGGGTCAGGGAAAACTCAATCTAATACTTATGCCAATAATTCATATGCCTTGTATTAGAGTTGTGATGTTGAAGTCCTGAAGAATGGCTAGAGTGTTGTTCATCGGTGGTGTTGTGGGATTGGACTTCGATGCCTGGGGTGGTACTTGGAAGTTATGGAGGGATTTTAGGTCAACCTTTTGAGATGTTTGGTGTACGTGAGTATTGATCCAGATGATTGCTTGGGTAGATGGGGTCTCAAGAGGTGGGGATATGGATAGACCGATAGGTTTTGAGATTAGTTCCAAAAGTCGGGAAGGGCAACCATAGAGTACTTACGCTTCCCCAGTGTTGTGATGTGGACTTTTGATTCCTATTGTGGTCACTTGTGTGGATTTATACTAGTCCAACAGAGTGTTTTGTGGAAGATATAGGAGCTAACAGAGGGTGTTGTGGAGGATATGGTAAGGTAATTAAAAACAAATAAGTAACATAATCAAGTTAACTTCAAGATGAATTTCCTTGGAGAGGAGTATGTCATGTGCCATATTATTGTTCTTATTATTATTTAATTAAATAACTAATACTAATAATTATCCTAAGGGGATCATCCCCATATTATTATTATTAAATGAATAAATAAGTAAGTAATAATAATAATAAAGTATAATAAGTACTTATTAATAAACAATTGGGGTGATAAAAGAAAATGGTAAAATTGAGTAACAACAATCTATGGAAAAACCCTAAATATATATATAATAAAGAATTCAAGTGGATCCTAGGGATTGAGTTCTTGGATTCTATATAAGGATGGTAAAGAAGGAGAAAAAGGATGTCTCTCTTTTGGTTGATCTATAGAGAGGACAATGTTAAGGAATCACTAGCATAGTAGTATATTGAGGACTTGGGGGCGACCTGTTACTGAATATTAATGTAGCAAGGTCTACAGTTGGGTGGAGAGTCATTCCCCACTCTTTGTTGTGATTGTTAGATCAATGTATCTAAAATATCCAATCCCCATACTACAGGTAAGTTGGTTTCTTCACCACAGGTAAGTACTTCACCGTTTCTCCTATAGGTTAAGTAATTCTATTAAAGTTCCTTATGTTGGAATCAATGTATATCTGAATTGATAATTTTCTTTAAGTTAATTAGGTAGTTATATTTGATTTAGATAGACACATTACACTTTCATTGATGACTTCTCCAGACACACTTGGTTTTACTTCTTAAAACTTAAGAGAGAAGTTTTTGGCCCACAAGGTCCTTCTAGAAAAACAATATTTACATCAACTTCAAAGGTCAAGAACAAATAATGGAGGCGAATATGTGAACAATAAATTTACAAGTTACTGCATTGCATAGGGAATTCATATGTAACATATTGTACCATATACACCACAACAAAATGATGTTTCTGAAAGAAATAATCGCACATGAAAAGAAATGGCTAATTGTATGATCCAATCTAAGGGATTAAGTCTTCATTATTGGGTGAAATTCATTAACTGTGCAAATTACATATTAAATCGCACTCCCACAAAGGCTCTAAAAAATATAACACCAAAAGAAGCATGCAATTAAATTAAGCCATATGTAATCCAATTCCATGTATTTGGCAGTGTAGCACAAGCTCATAATCCTGATGAGAAAAGGAAAGCTTTACAACCTAAAAGTGAGAAGTGTATTTTTGTTGGATATTGTGAAGATGTCAAATGTTACAAACTTATTCAACCTCATTCCAATGAAATTATTATTAGAATAAATGTTAAATTTGATGAAAATATATTGGCCTGCAAACCTAATTTGGTGTTTCTGCATTCTGAGCCATCTTCGGCGTCTGTTCCATCTTATGTTCTTATTCTAGTTTATTCTTCTCCATATGATGACAGTGAGGATGAAAATCCATATCTTCCTTCTAACCTTCCTCCAGATGATTCCATTGAACATGAACCTACACCATCACCACAACTTCCTAGATGGGTCTGTTCAACTCAAGAAGTAGTTGGTGATCTTGTCGGTGATCCTTCAAATAAGCATCCGACATGTCCATAGTTCTAGCGAGCCTCTTCTTTTTTGGCTCAAATTTCAGAGACTCATGATCTAGAAACATTTGCAAAAGATTCAGGTCATCCAGATTGGGACACAACAATGAATGAAAAGTATCACTCTTTAATGGAAAATGATACTTGGGATCTTGTACCTCTTCTGAAAGGAAGAAAACTTTTTATATGTAAAGGGGTGTATAAAACTAAGTATGCATCAAATGGAAATGTTGAAAGACACAAGGCTTGGTTAGTAGCTAAAGGATTCTCTCAATTTGAAGGCATTGAATATAATGAAATATTTTCCCCCGTAGCCAAAATGAATTCCATCCTCCTTTTTCTAACCCTTGCCACCTCACATAAATGAGAGGTCCATCAGATGGATGTCAAATACGTCTTTTGCATGGGGATTTGCAAGAATAAATCTGCATGGAACAACCTCTTGGCTATGTTTAGAATGACTCCAACCTTGTTTGTTTCCTTAAGAAATCTCTTTATGGTCTTAAGCAAGATCTTCAAGCTTGATATGGCAAAATGGACAGTTTTCTTCTTGATACTGACTTTTCTAGATGTCATTCTAACCCCAATGTCTATACCAAGAAAGTATGAAACCATCCCATAATACCTTTTATTTATGTTGATGACCTTATCCTCACTAGTAGTGACCCAAAAAATTTAACCCATGTGAAATCCAACCTTAAAAAGAAATTTGAAATGACAGTTTTAGGCTATTTGCATTATTTCCTTGGCCTCCAAGTATTGCAAACCAACAAAGGAATCTTTCTTTCACAATCTAAGTATGTTTGTGACCTTCTTCACCACTTTCACATGGATGATTCTAAACCATCCCCTTCTCCCTTCTAGTCTGAAGTCAAACGTATTGCCACCTATACTTATCCTAAAGTTGATGCCACTTTGTACCATTAGTTAGTTGGTAGCCTTTTATATTTGAATTATACCCATCCTAATATTTCCTTTGTTGTTGGTCTTGTTTCCAGATATATGAAAACACCCCATGAAAGCCATTGGAAAGCAATTAAAATCATACTTCGGTATCTTTGGGGTACAATTAAGTTTGGGATACATTACACTTCAGGGGGGACTCCTTTTTTGGTTGGTTTCACTTATTTAGATTGCGCCGACAACCATGATGAGAAAAATTATACTGCAGGTTATGTTTTCAGCCTTGGTTTTGGCCCTGTCACTTGGGCCTATAAGAAATAACAAGCTATTTCTCTTTCTTTAGCAGACACAAAGTACCGAGCAATGGTTAATGCAAGTCAAGAAGCCTTGTGGCTTCGATGGATCCTTTCATATTTTGGATTCCAGCAGTAGCATCTGACCACTCTCTGGTGCAACAATCTGAGTGACATTAAGCTTACTAAAGATACAATTCAACATCAGTGCAACAAACACATTGAGATACACATGCACTTGATTAGACAATTCATGATTGATTGATTTATTGAAGTATTCTTTTTCCCTACATGATCCGGGATCTTTTCATCGAGTGACTTATAAAGAATTGCATTAAATAAACATAAATTAAAGTGCACCATTAAACAAGGAAAAGCTCAATAATGAAGATACATAAGCATCAAATATGAACACAAAAACTTTATAACATATTCTGTCCCTGGTGGACTACGTCTCCGAGTCTTGCTCTCAAATGGGTAGGCTTTTCATTAACTCAACAAAAGAATTTGGAAAAATATATAAGTATACCTCATTATGAAATCAAGTTGTAGAAATATTTCTCAGATCAGAAAACAAACAACATCACTGAATTCATGGCGTCAAATTACCCAAAAATGATTGTCTCCATGCCTCGATCTGACTCTGGCACTCCAAGGCCCAAGAAGAATTTTGTCTTGGTTTTTGTGCCTTGCAACCTACAACAAATGCTGACATACCTTGTCTCGTAATGTGTGTCTGACCGTACACATGTGTGCCTCCCCAGAGCTCTGGGAGGATGCACCTTTTAAGCAATTTTTTGGGCATTATTTACAGCACAGGGTTGTTGGCCCGTTGATTATGGCATGAGTATTAAGGTGTTAAGGAGGGAATAGGTCCAGGGGTCAAACCCATGGGCCTCCCCCTTTTGGATTTATTGTTGTAAAAATACACACACACACACACACACACACACACATATATATATATATATATAAAGTCAACTCCGCTAGATTGGCGAAGGCTCTATCCGATCGCTTGTGGCTGGATTTGGTGTGGTCCCTCCAGATTTTGCGGACCTGCCAAATCATATATTTTTTTCAAATTTCTAGATACGGGCTCTCATTGGGAATTTTCCCACTACCACGTAGTAGCCTCCTATTCGGCCACGTCATCCACTCCACCGTCAGCCTGCCATGTCATTGTATGGATGCCACGTCACTGCCATCTCACCATGCTACTTCATCATGTCACGTTGGTGCCATGTCACTGTACGGACCATACGGACCGCCACGTGGAAAAATCCTACTGGTTCACGGATCAGTCCAGAAGTGCCAAATATAGGTGACACGTGGCAGCCTCTAGTGTTCTTACATCCCCATGTTGACGTCAGTATGACATGTGTCACCTCATTCTCTTGCCACATGTGTTGTATGAATGTTGAATACATTGGTACTGGTGTTGACGTCAATCGCACGGATGTTGACTCATTCCCCTGTTGACTAGGCTAGGTTAACCAAACTTTGACCGTGAATATCTTTTTATCCCTAACTCTGTTTGATGAGTCGTTTGCGCCGTTAGAAAGCTTGTGACGTGTCTTCACGATAATGTCATTTCCACCGACTTTTGAGAACTTTGATTTTTTTCCCTTTCTCTGTCTGTTGAGGCCATTTTGAGCGTTATGAGTTTCTTCTGTGAGTTCTAAGTTGTTCTTAGTCTTCTCTGGATCCTTTTTGGATCATGCCTTCCCACTGAGAGCTTTTTGTACCACCAAAATATTTCATCAATCAACAAATAAGTGAGGGAAGAGTCCCCTCAATTTGTCCTTCTCAATCCACTTTGACTTGCTTGGATGCGTACCCTTTAAGCCTACTGGAAGATAATCAACATCGCCCCTACATAAAGTCCTCATTCTTTTATCCAGGACGATATCTTCCTTTAACTCATTCAAGTACTCAAGAGCAATTCATCAACTGAAGGTATTAAAACTTCCTCATCATGATCCATGATCATGGGAGGCTCAAAAAGTTTCAAGTTCTCTACATTTACAATTGAGTAAATTTGCATATAAGGCGGAAGATCCAGACGAAAAGCATTGGTACCACTTTTCTCCAAGATAGTGAAGGGTTCATAACAAACGGGATTGATTTTATTGCCTTCACCCTTTAATATCTCCTTGTTGATGTGAAGCCATACCCAGTCTCCAACCTAGAACTGATGATCAACCCTGTGCTTGTCATGCCAAGATTTATACTGTGCTTGAATTTTCTCCAACTATTCCCTGACTACCTGGTGCACCTGTTGGATCCTCTAGATGAACTTGTGAGGTCTGTCCTATGTTCTTTCTTCATTTCATCAGTATATCTCCCATACATCAAGTCCAAAGGAACCTTAGGTAGGTACCCAAAACATATTTCAAAATGTGAACACTGAGTGGAGGAATGTAAGGCTCGGTTGTAATCATGTTGTACATAGGGTATATGTTCATCCCATAACTTGGGATGCTTGCTGCAATAGCATCAAAGTAAAAGTACCACTATTTAGTTTACCACCTCTATCTGTCCGTCAGTCTATGGATGGAAAGAAGTGCTCCTTTTCAATTTGGTGTCCATCATTCTCCACAATCTTGTCCAAAAACCCCCAAGGAATCGAGTATCTTGATCCAAGATAATGGATGTGGGTAACCCAAAGTGAACCCAAACATACTGAAATAAAATATTAGCAGTCTGCTCAGCAATGGTCTACTTTTTACATGGCATCAAGATACACATCTTGTTGAACCTATCCACTACAACATACGAATAGTCATGAACCCATTTTGACATTGGTAAACCCCCTACAAAATCCATGGAGATACTTTCCCATGGATGGTATGGAATAGGAAGTGGTGAGTATAGCCCTAGTTTTCTATTAGTGGGCTTACAAGTAGAACACATCACACACCCCTTTACATATTTAGTTACAATTGCTTTCATTTGAGGCCAGTGACAAAACCTATGCAAATGAGCCATAGTTGTTCCTACCCCAAAATGCCCAAACACAAGAGAAGTGTGAACTTCTCGCATTACATGGACTCATTCACTTGTAGGAATACATAGCTTTCCAATATGGAAGAGTAGTTTTCCCTGCAAAAAATAGTTCTCTACCTATGCATCATGGGTTAGCTTCTCATATACTTCTTTAAAATATTCATCAATGGAATATTGTTCCACATAGCTATCATGAGATAAATAATTATTCTTCAAAATAATAGAAGCATCAATAGGAGGTCTAGAAAGCATATCAACTACCTTGTTACTCATACCCTTTTTTTACTTGATTATCAAATGAAATTGTTGTAGAAAACCCATCCATATGTAGTGTCGAGATTGGTGTAGTTTGGTTTGTGCTTGGAGATACTGTAAGAGTTGGTCATCTGTATGTATGATTGTTTCCTTCCCCAACAAGTAGTGATTCCATTTATTTACGCTTTGAACTAATGCATACAAATCTTTATCATATGTAGGATAGTTAACAACATCTTGGTTAAAATTTCTAGAGTGGTAACAAATAGGCTTACGATATTGCATCAATATTGCACCCACGACGTATCCGCTGGCATCTGTCTCAGTCTCAAAAGGTTGTTGAAGATTCGACAGTGCTAATATTGGTGCGATATTGATCTTCTCCTTCAAAGTATCGAAAGATTTTTGTTACTTTCCTTCCCACTGAAAAGTATTCTTCACACTGGTTAAGGCATACAAAGGAGCTTCTATAAAGGAGAAGTTTGAAATGAACCTCCTCCAATACTGGACTACACCTAAGAAGCTCCGGATCTCGGTTACACTTTTTGGCTCAAGCCAATTTACAATTACATTAATTTTGGAAGGATCAATTTTTAGTTGTCCTCCTCCTACCATATGGCCTAAGTATACAAGTGCAGTCTTGCCAAATTCACATTTAGACAATTTTACATACAAATTTTCCCTTTGCAAAGTATCCAATACTTGCTTTACATGCCTCACATGCTCATCCCAAGTCTTGCTAAAAATAAGAATGTCATATAAATAGAAAATCACAAAATCATATAGGAAAGGCTTGAATACATCATTCATTACACGCATGAAAGTTGTCAGATCATTACAAAGCCCAAACGACATAACTAACCACTCAAACAATCCATGTTTGGTTTTAAAGGCAGTTTTCCATGCATCCTGTTCTGCAACCTTGATTTGATGGTATCCACTGCACAAATCCAACTTAGTGAAATAAAAAACATTCTTTAACTGATCAAGTAAATCATCTATACGAGGAAGAGGGTATCAATTTTTCACCGTGATTTTATTTAAGGCCCAGTAATCGACACACATTCGCCATGTGCCATCTTTATTTGGCACCATCAAGATCGCAAAACCACAAGGAGATGAATTGGGCCTGATGACCCCTTGATCCAATAAGCCTTGTACCTGCTTCTTGATCTATGTCATCTCCACAACTAACATCCTGTACATGCCCACATTAGGAAGAGGAGAATCTTGTTGAAGATGTATCTCATGTTGGATTTCCCTCTTAGGAAGTAATCCATCTGGTTCCTAGAAAATATCATCATATTTAGAAACAATATCAATTAATTCCTTCTTATGAGAAGGATCACATCCTTGGAAAGCGTTGGATGTCCCGACATCTTTCTCTCTTACAACCATGAGTACATATCTCTTATTAGTGTTTATGAGTCTCTTCATTTGTCCTGCACTAACAAGTGTTGTGTTTACCCTCATGCTGTGATCTCTAACAATATATTCCACTCCCCCCTTAGTAAGGTGGTACTTGATCTCATGATGAAAGAAGACTTATTTTCTATCATAAAGATAAGGACTTCCCAACACTATGCCACATATATCAAGTGATACAACATCCAAATCCACTTCATCAATCAACTTTGAAGCAATAGAAAATCGGACCCTACATTGTTTGGTGACATTAAGTTTTGCTTTATCACATACCCAACCAAGAGGATAAGGCTTCAAATGTGGTTTTGTTTCAAGACTCATCTTCTTCACAAGTGCTTTAGATATTAAGTTTACTTGGGAAACTGAATCAAATAATGTATCTATTTTAGTGTGTTTAGATACAACTCTTATGTGAAATAATCCATTCCTCTTTTCTTCATCATAATGAGATTCATTATTGGAATTTGAACTAGAATGAAGGGAATCTTTACCTTGTACTCCAACCATTGTAATATTTCCTTCATCCCCTAAATCGGAACCAAGATCTCATTACACTGTAGAAATGGTTTTTGTCTTCCCCTTTCCATCGAATTGCTTCGGTCTCTTCCCTGGATGTAGTTTCCAACAGTGTTCATCATCGTGACCGCTTTTCTTGCAATGAGTGCAATATGGCTTTCCTCCTTCTCTCATCACTGTGGTGGTCTTCTTGTCCTTCCTTTTAAACTTCTTGAAAGGTTTGTGTTGGAGATTGGAAGGTTTCTTTGTGGGATCTTCTTGAACATGTTTTCCCCTATTCTCAGGGTGAGTGGCTTGCACACAAACTTCGTCAAGACTGGTGGGGTTAAACAAGAGAAAAGTATGATGAATATAACTGTGAAGTGCGTCAATATACTTCATTAAATTTTCATAATAATCCAAAGGAATGTTTAATGCAAGAGATTTATTCCTAAATTCTTCTGTGAAACTTTGTACAGTTTGACCTTTACTTTCCATCAAGTTTTCCATTCCATCATTGCTTTATGTAAATAACCCAATGGATAAAATTTCTTCCTTATCGTTGATTTACATTCCGACCATGGGGAAAGAAGATTACCACACTTACTTATGTCCTGAAGCTTTCTCTCCCACCATAGAAGAGTGGTGCCTTCCAATCGAAGAGAAGCCAATTTCACTTTGACTTCCTCTTCATCAATATGTTGAACACAACAATATACTTCAACCTATCGGATCCAATTATCTAGATTTTCAAGATTAGCATCTCCATTAAACATAGGTAAATAAAATTTTACATCAAGCTTTAATAATGGTTTCTTAAAAGAGGCTTTATGGCTAGAATTATGAGAATGATGAGAATGCTCAGAGGAAAAAGAACTAGAACTTGATGGTGAATATGGAGGCTCAGGAGGGTCTCCTCCATCCCCTTGGTTTACCGAAGCATCATCATCAGCATGTGCTTCCTTTTTCTTCCCTTTCTTCTTCATCCTCTTCTCGTAATCTCCATACATTCGTTTGACCATTTTTGACATGTGATAAAAGACCATATGAAATTTTTTCTCTTGTTCATCACACTTGTCTTCTTCTGCCATTTTCTTCCTTCAGGATGCACGACCAACTTCAAGATTGAAATTATTAAGAGCTCCTTCACCCTGCTTATGCTTGGCCCTAGTAAGAATTCACACTCAACATTTCAAGTCAAAGACGAATGCTCTGATACCAACATGATCCGAGATCTTTTCATTGAGTGACTTACAAATAATTGCATTAAATGAGCATAAATTAAAGTGCACCATTAAACAAGGAAAATTTCAATAATGAAGAGACATAAGCATCAAATTTGAACACAAAAACTTGATAACGGAGTTTGTCCCTAGTGGACTACATCTTCGGGTCCTGCTCTCAAATGGGTAGGCTTTTTCATTAACTCAGCAAAATAATTTGGCAAAATACATAAGAATACCTAATTCTAAAATCAAGTTGCAGAAATATTGCTCAGATCATAAGACAGACAACACCACTGAATTTGTGGCATCGAATTACCCAAAAATGATTGTCTTCACGCCTTGATCCAACTATGGCACTCCCAAGCCCAAGAAGAATTTTGTCTATGTTTTCGTTCCCTAAAACCTGCAATAAATGTTGACGTACCCTATCTCGTAATGCATGTCCGACCGTACGCATGTGCGCCTCCCTGGAGCTCTAGGCGGATGCACCTTTTAAGAATATTTCTAGGCATTATTTGCAACACAGGGTTGTTGGCCCGTTAGTTATGGCATGAGTATTAAGGCGTTAAGGAGGGAGGAGGTCTCGGGGTCAAACCCACGGGCCTCCCCCTTTTGGCTTTATTATTGTAACAATACATATATATATATATACAAAGTCAACTCCACTAGATTTGGCGAAGGTTCTATCTGATAGCTTGTGGTCGGATTTGGCGTGGTCCTGCCAGATTTGGCAGACCTACCAAATCATATATTTTAATTTCTAGATACAGGTTGTCATTGGGAATTTTCCCACTCCCACGTGGTATCCTCCTATTCTACCACGTCATCCACTACACCGTCAATCTACCATGTCAGCGCGACGTCATCATATGGACGCCACATCACTGCCAAATCACCACTCCACGTCATCATGCCATGTCACTGTACAGACCATATGGACTACCACGTGGAAAAATCCTACTGGTCCACGAATCGATCCAAAAGTGCCAAATACGGGTGACACGTGGCATCCTCTAGTGTTGCCACATCACCATGTTGACATCAACATGACACATGTCACCTCTTTCTCCTACCACATGTGTTGTACAGATGTTGACGTCATCTATTCTCGTGTTGACATTAGCAGTATGGATGTTGACTCATCCCTCTACTGACTGGGCTAGGTTAACCAAACTTTGACCGCGAATATCTTTCGATCTGTAACTCCATTTGATGATCCGTTTTCATCGTTATAAATATTGCGACGCGCTCTTCGCGATAATGTAATTTCCACTGAGTTTTGAGAACTTTGAATTTTTTCCCTTTCTCTATCTGTTGAGGCCATTCTAAGTGTCCTGAGTTGCTTCTGCAAGTTTTGAGTTGTTCTTAGTCTTCTATGGATCCTTTTTGGATCACTACATAAGATCAAGTTGCAAACATTTTCACAAATCTCTTACAGAAGTGAAGTTTTGCAAACTTCGATCTATGTTAGGAGTTCAAGAAGTTGTCATTAAGTGGGGATAGGCTCTAATGCCTTCTTCCTTCTCCTATTATGTCACCTTTGTAAAACCTTCAATATTATCCCAAGTTGTTCTTAAGGGGGATGTTATCATATTTAGACACTTAAGAGTTAGTTAATATCAACTTGGTCTAATGTGTCATTAGGTTAAAGTTTGTTTCTTATTGTGTTTCTTTAGTATGCATTAGTATGCATTTGTAATCTGACGGTCACGATATGTTCCTAACATAAAGTGATATGACAACTCATATTCTCATCGATCTTAACGAATACATTGATATGTGGCTTAACACCCGATTGGTCCATGATCTCTATTTAAAGAGCATGTAGGGTCATTTGTCGATGATCGATTATGAGAAAATCTATTGTAAATCTATTGTAAACTTTTTCTTTTGCATTAATAAATTGCTCCAAGTGGTTGCGTTAGTTGGGGCCGTGAATGTTTCTCCACATGGGTTTTACCACATAAAAACATTGGTGTGATAATCTTTGATCTGGTTGTGTGAGTGGTTATTGAAGGTGTTTGTCCTCTATTGTAATACATGTGTTGTTGAACAATTGTGCTTCACATACCTCATACCCAACGTTGATTTAATACCCCAGTTTTGATCCCCAAATTAATATTGTGTTATGTATAATGTGAATGGATATACATCAACAAATATTAATTGTATTTGAAAATGGAATCTTAATAAAAAGTACATCACCAGTTGCAGAAGAGAAGGACAAAAAGAATGAGGGATATGAATCCACAAGAGGGGAAAGATATGGGGTTTAAATGGGCTAAGGAAAAGGACCTTAGTAAGGGGATTTAACCCAAAGTCTCATAAAACTTAATTATGTACATTGATTATTAACTAATCAATTTTTTATTAAGTCATGGGGGGATTAGTGCATGAAGGAGATATGTGCCTAAAATATTTTCCTTTTCCATGCAATCGAACTACTACAGTTTGGTTTTTGAACGTTCGAGAGGAGATTTCAAAGGTTGGTGTTGTTCAAATTATCTGAGATATGAACTTGTCGACAATTAGAATTTACCCTACTAATTGTCCTTTTTTTGAGGAAATAGGGAGAATTTTTCTTGAGTGAACTGTTGTGTGTATATTGAAATTTGAATTGTGAAAGCTAAAACCACAAATTAAGTGAGAATTGTGGATGTATGGAATGAAAATGGTTATCATTGAGGAAATTTTCTACAATTGATAATTCCCTAGAATACTAACAATGTGATTTCCTAGACAACCTACATTGGAGTCTTAAAGGAAAGTGGGATAGCTTGAGGGATTGTTGAACAAAGAAGGGGATCCCATTCCTTGGGTTGTGCGAGCTAATGGGGAAGAGGGTTGTGGATTGGGAATTGTTGTAGGTGTAATTAATGATCATGATCTTGGGAATTGGATCATGAGAAGAGAAATTAGATTCATTCGTAGGAAGAGTGCATCCTTGTGGATTCATAGCCTCATCTTGGGGGCAACCTCTATTGCAGAGAGAATTGGTACAGAGGGAGCCTATGGTTGGGTGGAACATCCCTCTTTTGTAGCTAGTCGGTGGAAAATTTCAAACATAAAAGTGTTCATAAATGTATCTATGAATTGTGTTGAATTAATACCAAATTTTTATGGTTTATCCCATGGTTGAATTAGTTTCCAATTTGTTCTCTTGACTTCTTGTGTTATCCTACATTTATGATTTATGGTTTTATGAATAATTGAATGGTTACATTTATGTTGCATAAATCCGTACTGCTATGTGTTCTTATGGTAAATAGTTAATAATGGAACAATGAGTTCAGTTCCTTAGTAAATTGGTGCAAATTTGGGTGATTAAAAGAAGTACCCCATATTGTCAAAGTGCACAGAGGGTGTTGGGTACATTATGTAATGGTATCAGATCTATTGGGTATAGAACTAGGATTGTATGGGAAAGAATTCAGTAGTGTATGAAGAAATTGTAGTTTGTGTGACAAGTGCTTGAAAAAAATTCTCCATGAGAATAATTGGGGAAAACAGTGTTTGAAGCTTGAAAATGTTGAATTTAGTGAGGGTCAAGAAATTAGTGCTAGAGGGGGCACTAAGGGTCTTAGCACAATATGGAACAAAACAAGTATGAGATTATTTTTTTATTAGTGAACCCAACATTGGTTGTTGACCATTATTACACATCTTTGTTCGAGTGAAACCTTCAATGTAATAAACGTATACATTCCTTCTGTATAATTTGAAAAGGTTGAATGTTGGGACTCCCTGATGGATTTGAAAGGGTATGAGTTTTGGAATCGAAGTATTGTATCATGATATTTTAATACCACCATGTGCCAAAAATAGAAGCGAGGATGTAGTATTATTATATATTCATTAAGGTATAGGATGGAGGGCGTGATCTCCCTAGGGGATTTAGTGGATATAAAACCCTCCAAGGGAATATTTACATGGTCAAATAAGAGGTTAGGTCCATGCCATATTTCTACTCGACTGGATATATTACTTGTACATGGCTCATTTTTGGATAGTGTCTATACGAATTCTTGATCTAAAATCATCTTGTCGACCATTTTAAATCACAGACCTATCACACTTTAGTTGACCAAAATATCTAATTATGGGCCTATCCCCTTCAGGTTTAATCTAATTTCAATGGAGACAAAAATCATTATGGAAATTATCTCTAAAACATGGAGTGGCTAGATAAGTGGATCACCAATATATATCTAGGAACAAAAGTTAAAAGCTATTAAAATTTCTCTCAAGGAATGGGCCAAAACCTATTATACACCATCAGAAAGAGAGATACAAGAAAACAAGGAGAAGCTTAACAAATCCATGAAAATCTATAGAAATAACAAGTCACAATTGAGTTGCTAAAGTAGGATAAATAAGCCTTCCACTAATATCAAAATGATCTGAGAATTGAGGAAGCAATTTGGAGGTTAAAGTATAAAATTCTATGGCTTACAGATGGAGATAAGAAGACCAATTTTTTTCATAAACAAGCTAGATATGGGATTTGGAAAAACAATGTTAAGGATATTCTTACCCCTTGTTAAGTACCAAATATATGAATAATAAAATCACCCCACAATATACAAAGAAGAATGTAGAAAATCTCCTTTACTATTATAGAAACCCTTGAGATAGGGAAACATTGTACAATTGATCCTTTTAAGGAAGGGATCCACTCCTGATCACTTGTCTCTTTGAGGGGGAAACCTCCTAATGAACTACACTCCAAATAAAATACTTCCCAAGATGCCCATTACATTGCTCATACCTCTTTTATATAGTGCAACCTACCACCTAAGAACATTCTAAAGGAGGAACCTTCTAGAAGAGAAACCTTCTAGTAAACCCTCTTACATTTATTGTGTTCACACTAGGCCTTATTTATTAAAAGTGGCCTCCATACATAACAATACATATCTATTATTATTCCCCTTGGGTACCTCCTTAGGTACCCCATATTATCCCCCTAGATACACTACATTTCATCCCCCTTATGAAAGTGTTGTCCTCAACGCTTATTATGAAGAAGTATAACCATATACCAGGGTCCCATGTATAGGTTTGGACCATAATGCTGAAGTAGGATGGAGAATCAGGGTCCCATGTATAAGTTCTAACCACCATGCTAAATTATTCCAAGCACCACTATAAACATGGGTCCCATGTCCAAGGGCTCATGTGAAATCCACGCTGAAGATATCAGAACTCAATAGCCAATTGAAAAGGATGATCTGAAGATCTACAATATCCAACTGAAAAGGATGCTCTGAATATCTACATTGATCATGTGGATTCAAATATATATCCCTCCATATCCAAAAAATCATCTCCATAACACACTAGTACTGAAGAATAGTCAAAACCTATGGACATTATTTGCAAGCCATGTCAGCACAGGAAGAAACCGAGAGTTAGTTTTAAAAAAAAGGAGTACTCAACATCAAAGCCATTGGAACTTGTACACACAAACCTCTGCGAGCCAACAAGAAAAAAAACTTTAAAAGGTGAGAGTTATTTTATGTTTTTTATTGATGACTGCACAAGAATCAAATGGGTTACATTTCTTAAAGAAAAATCTAAAGCATTTGAGAAGTTTAAAGCTTTCAAATCCCTAGTTGAAAATGAGACTGATTTAAAAATCAAGTGTTTAAGATAAGGCAGAGGAGGTGAGTTTACATCTTATGAATTTGATGAATTATGTGAGAATCATGGAATCAATAGACATTTTTCGATAGCAAGGACTCCACGGAAAAATTGAGTTGTAGAAAGGAAGAACATAACTGTACAAGAAATGTCTAGAACAATGTCGAATGAAGCCAAACTACCAGACACCTTTTGGAGAGAAGTTGTCAGCACAACAATTTTCATTTTGAATAGAGCACAAATTAGAGTGAAAAACAACAAGACACCTTGTGAAATATGGAAAGGTAGACTAGCTACAGTCAAACACTTCAAAGTGTTTGGGAGCAAGTTCTATATAAAGAGAAATGAATATAATTTATGCAAGTTTGATTCCAGAATAGATGAAGCCATCTTTCTTGGCAATGCATTTGGAAGAAAGGCCTACAAATTCTACAACAAAAGACTACGCAAGGTTGTATACAATATTGATGTAAGACTGGATGAATCAATACCTCAAGAGGAAAAGTCACAAACAAATGAAGATCTAGAGGAGTCAATCTACAAAGAAGAAGAAAAGGGAGAAGAAAAGAAAGAACAAGAAGAAATAGAACACCAATATACAAAGACAACATCCAAAATTGTCCAAAATAATCATCCAGAAAATCAAATTCTTCGTGATATAGATACATGAGTTTAGACTAGAATAAGATTGAACTTTTCTTTGTTATCTAAAATAGAGCCCAAGAATTTTACACAAGCTATTGAAGATGAGCATTGGGTTAATACTATGGAAAAAGAACTAAATTAGATTGAGAAGAATGAGACATGGGAACTTATGCCCAGACCAAAAGACAAGAATGTGATTGGCACCAAATGGGTCTTCAGAAACAAATTGGATGAAGATGGATGAGTAGTAAGAAATAAAGAAAGATTGGTCTGTAAATGGTATGCTCAAGTTGAGGGTATGACTTTGAAAAAACCTTTGCTCGAGTTGTAAGATTAGAAGCAATCAGAATGTTCTTGGCATTTTCTTGTTTCAAGAACTTCAAAGTATATCAAATGGATGTCAAATCAACCTTTCTAAATGGAAATCTAGAAAAATAAGTATCTATTGAACATACAGAAGGATTTCAATTGTTAGACAACTAAGATTATGTATGCAAACTAAAGAAAGCACTATGTGGACTAAAGTAAACTTCTAGAGCTTGGTATTCAAGACTTGACAAATACCTACAATAAAAAGATTTCAAAAGAGGAGTTGCAGACAACAATCTTTACATCAAAATAAATAATGAATATATGTTAATCATTGTGGTTTATGTGGATGATATCATTTTTGGAAGTAATGCTAACAGAATGAGCCTAAAATTTGCAGAAGAAATACAAAATTAATTTGAGATGTCCATGCTTGGAGGATTGTCATTCTTTCTAAGTTTGTATATTTCTCAATCCAGCAAAAGAATATTCATTTCTCAAAACAAATATATCAAGGAAATGTTGAAGAAATTTGGAATGGAATATTGTGCACTTGTTAGTACACCCATGATCATAGGATGTAAGTTGAGAAACAATGATGATTCTCCAAAATCAAATCAAACACTATACAACTCACTGATTAGCAACCTACTGTATGTGACAACATCAAGGCCAAACATCATGGAAGTAGTAGGATTGGTTGTTGTTAAGTTTTAATGTTTCTATTAAGTTTACTTTCATTTTACTAGAGAATTCAATGCATTTCCAAAATAACAACATAAGGAGGATCATTGAAAGAAACACAATAACAAGGTACACAACATTTATCCTAGGAAACCCTCATGGGGGAGAAAAACCAGCAAAAACTTCCTTAATATAGATTGCCAATACAATGCCAAGACTTAAGACAACACCACCAAGAAAATCCAAGACTGAGTATGTGCCTCTCTCTTTCTTCTCACAACTGCAACAACCTCCAAAAGATGCTCACTAGATGAGTGGTTGAGTGAGTGAGAGAATGAGGTGCTATCATCTCTTATTTATACTAGCTGGTAGGTGCTAGGGTTGTGTATTTTCACCAAGCAGGGCCGACTTCTCCAATTAGTGGTTAAAACCACTTTAATTAGCCCTAGGGGCTGACTTTACAAACAACACAATATAAACATGGTTTGACCAATCCATAAAAGGGGATTTGGTCATATACAAGACCCAACATGATCAATCCACAAAAGGGGATTTGATATATATATAATAACTCAATAATAATTAGAATATTATTCGCAGTTACAATATTTCAACACTCCCCCTTAACAAGAAGGGTATTCTACTGACATAACCCAATACAACATCATCAGGAGAGAGAGAGAGGGAAACAACAACATCAACATCTAGAACATTTAAAGGCATATCTATAAATCATCGAAATTTTTTCTCATCGTCAATATCATCATCGTTCACAGCATGGTGTTGAAATGGCGTCATCATCATCATCATTCACAGCGTGGAGCTAGAGTATCATCATCATCATCATTATCAGCGTTAAGATGAAATAGCATCATCATCATCAGCAGCATGAAGTTGAAGTAACATCATCATCATCATCAATATAAAGCCGAAATAGCATCATCATCGTCATCATCAGCAACATGGAGTTGAAACATCAACATCAACAGCATGAAGCTAGAACAACAATATCCCCAACACGAGGTTGGTACACCATCATCAACAACACAAGGATGATACAACATCATCGACAACACGAGGTCGATACAACATCATCGACAATAAAAGGTTGATACAACATCATCGATAGAATGAGGCTGATACAACATCATCGACAACGCGAGGCTGATACAACATCATCGACAGTGCGAGGATGGTACAACAACATCATCAACACGAGGATGAGATAACAACATCAACAACACGAGGCTGAGATAACAACATCATTGACATGAGGAGGATATAACAACATCATCAGCATGAGGCTAAGACAACAACATCATCAGCACGAGGCTGAGACAACAACATCAGCAGCACAAGGCTAAGACAACATCATCATCATCATATGGAAACGGAATGAGGCAGGTGCAACAACCACATTTTATGGTACTCTAACAGACAGTCCTTACCAGACCTTTGGGATCTTCTCAGGAATCAAAAGATTCCCTAGGATATAAAATCCTAACGGAGCTACCCATTGTTGGTGAGGATACTATAGTATCATCAACATCACTCCCCCTTTCGAGGGAGGTCCTTTCGGACTATACCAAGCTTGTCTCAAAAGTATTCAAACTTTACATGAGACAAAGGCTTGGTCAACACATCTGCAACATGCTCATCTGTGCCAACATATTGGAGCTTCACATCTCCCCTCTGCACCATATAACGAATGAAGTGATACTGGATTTCTATGTGCTTTGACTTATCATGGAACACTAGGTTCTCTGTCATATTTATACAATTTTGGTTATCACATAGAATCACAGTGGCTTCCATCTTCATATCGAACAGACCTGTCAACAACTTCTGAAGCCATAGGGCTTCACAACTAGCAGAACATGTTGTAATGTATTTTGCTTCTGTCGTGCTGAGAGAAATATTGGATTGTTTCTTGCTCTGCCATGAAGTCATGGCTAACCCCAGACTGAAACAACATCCTAAAGTGCTCTTTCTATCAGAAACACTTCCAGCCAAATATGAATCAGTATATCCAACCAGTCTGAAGTCATGATCTCCAGTATAACAGAGACCATATTCCAATGTACCCTTAAGGTATCTCTTCACATGTTTTGCAACTAAAAGGTGAACACGTCTGGGATATACCAGATACTTACTCAAGGTGTTCACAGAAAAACATATATCTTGCCTAGTATTCATCAGATACATCAACGAACCAATAATCTGTCTGTAAAAAGTAGCATCAACCAATTCTGACGAAGTATCTACTAGGAGCTTCAAATTTGTTTCCATGGGTGTGTTCATGGCTTTACATTCTAGCATGTCAAACCTCTTCATTATTTCAGCTGCATACTTCCCTTGGTTAAGAAATATCTTCTTTGGGCACTGCCAAACTTCAAGACCTAAGAAATAATGCATCTGACCTAGGTATTTCATCTCAAATTCTGCAGCAAGCTTCTTCTTACAATCTGTGATGAGTTTTTCTTCTCCATTTAAGAATAAGTCATCCACATACAACAACAATATAACTGGCTCATCATTCATAACCTTTAAGTAAAGGTTAGAATCAATTTTACTCTTGGTAAAGCCCAAACTCCTCAGAAAACTATCAATCCTGCCACACCAAGCTCTTGGATCTTGCTTCAACTTGCAGACATGAGTCTTCATGTCCTTTAATTTGAAATCAAATTTTCACATATCATTGTACCAACTTGGTACACTTACTCAGCTGCAACTCAATCTACATAATCATGTGCTAGCTCTATGTGCTTTTTGTAAAGAACTATTTGTCTCATTGCCTGAGAGTATGTCCTCTACTCTCTTTGCAATTTTTCCTCTGGGATTGGGACTCTGCACCTACAGCTTCTCTGAAGATGAGAATCACTACTCCATTCTCATTGTGACTGTTGAAATTTGAGAGTAACTCGTCTACTCTATCATGGCAAAAGCTTCATCGAAAACTGAGAGTGGCTCAATAACTGACACTAAAAGTAACTCTTCTTATTTCATGGAGGTAACTCTATCTGCTAATGTAGTCATGTCTCCATGGCATGACTAATGTACTACACCAACTAGCATTGGAGATAACTCAACCTCAAATATATGGATTGCTCCCCCTGAATTGTTAGAAAAAACAGGACCGTCGAGCAATAAAATAAAACAAATGCAGAAACAAAACACAGAAGACACATAATACAAGAGAGACACAGATTTACGTGGTTCACCCAGTGTGGGCTACGTCCACCAGAGAAATTGTTAGGTCCTTCCTTTATTATTATCCAGCAAATGAAGGGATATAACCTACAACAAAACCCGCTGTAACTTCCTCTTCTTTCTCTCACAGTCTCCTCTCTCAGAATACAATATTCACCATCATCCATAGCCGCAATACATTTCCCTCATAAAAGAGGGTTGCCTTCTAGGGAAAAAAAACCCTAACATAATCTCTACTGTTAGATTTGTGACCTTATAATGAACGGTCCAGATTTACAATGAAATTACAATATACTTTTACAAGGCAATTTTTGCTTCGGGGGCCTGCTTGCCCCCAGACCCCCCAGCCGGGGGGATAGCCCCCCCGGACCCCGCAGAGGGGGTACCCCCCCTCTGCACTCCCCCGTGTGGAAGAGTGTACATACTTCTGGGGTGTAAATACTTCATGGGGTATAAACACGACTGAAAGCAAGGACCTCTGAATCAGGAAGATAATCAGGCTCCACAACCAACAATCTCCCACTTGGAGACTGATCTCAACAACTCCATCGTTGTTGTATATGATGGACTCTGAACCTTCTTGGACCTGGCAAATTTCTCATTTTCATCTTCATTCTTGAAGACCAAATGAAACTGAGAAGAAACTCAGTTTCTCCCTGGTTACTCCCTTTGTTAACATGTCTGCAGGATTATGGCTAGTGTGTATCTTTTCTAGCTTCAATTGTCCATCTTCCAAGGCAGATCGTATGAAGTGGTACCTCAACTGTATATGCTTAGTATTTGAATGGAAGGTTGAGTTCTTTGCAAGGTGAATGGCACTCTGACTGTCACAGTACAACCGACTGTTCTCCTGCTTCTTTCCAAATTCCTCCATAAACCTTTGTAACCAAATCATTTCTTTACTAGCCTCTGTAGTAGCAACATACTCTGCCTCTGTTTTTGAAAGTGCAACAACCTTTTGCAGTTTCTAAATCCAACTTACTGTTTTTCCACCTATAGTAAAAACATACTTTATGGTGCTCCTCCTGCTGTCTTTATCATCTGCCATATCTGAATCAACATATCCCTGTAGAAAAGTGTCTGAACCTCCAAAACATAATGCATCTGTAGAAGTACCTCTCAAATACCTAAGAATCCACTTTACTGCCTCCCAATGTTCTTTACCTGGATTGTTCATATACCTGCTCACAACTCCCACTGCATGTGCAATATCTAGTCTTGTGCAAACCATTGCATACATCAAGCTACCAACTCCTGATGAATAAGGGACCCTGGACATGTATTCTATCTCCTCTTGTGTCTTGGGACACATTTCCTTAGTTAATTTGAAATGGCTGGCCAAAGGTGTACTAACTGGTTTTGCATTCTGCATTCTAAACCTCTCCAACAC
>ML778377.1:1827910-1841449 GCA_009831015.1 Picea engelmannii | reverse complement strand
AAATTTCTCGACCCTAAACTTTCCATCTTCCGACATTGCTCCCACTCGAACCAGGAACCCTCTTTTCCTGCGAGTTACCTTACGCTCTGATACCAGTTGTTAGAAAAAACAGGACCGCGGAGCAATAAAATAAAACAAATGCATAAACAAAACACAGAAGACACACAATACAAGAGAGACATAGATTTACGAGGTTCACCCAGTGTGGGATACGTCCACCAGAGAAATTGCCAGGTCCTTCCTTTATTATTATCCAGCAAATGAAGGGATAAAACCTACAGCAAAACCCGTTGTAACTTCTTCTTCTTTCTCTCACAATCTCCTCTCTCAGAATACAATATTCACCATCATCCATAGCCGCAATACATTTCCCTCATAAAAGAGGGTTACCTTCTAGGGAAAAAAAACCCTAACATAATCTCTACCGTTAGATCTGCGACCTTATAATGAACGGTCCAGATTTACAATGAAATTACAATATACTTTTACAAGGCAATTTTTGCTTCGGGGTTTCGCCCACGAACCCCCGCTGGGGCCCGCTTGCCCCCAGACCCCCCAACCGGGCGGATAGCCCCCCCGGACCCCGCAGAGGGGGTACCACCCCTCTACACTCCCTCGCGTGGAAGAGTGTACATACTTCTGGGGTGTAAATACTTCATGGGGTATAAACACGGCTGAAAGCAAGGACCTCTGAATCAGGAAGATAATCAGGCTCCACAACCAACATGAATCTCATACTATATCATAATCATGGTTGTTCTGGTTGTCTTTATGAATACTGGAACTATTTCTTCGATTAAGTTTCTCGTCATAGTTTTCTCCCTCTTTCTTGGAGAATCCTCTAGACACAAATCAAGATTTTACATCTTTATACTATTATCTACAACATGCTTGATCTGTTAGATCAATCTTGGAAGTCACCATTGACTTCCTTTCTCGTCTTAAGGAAAAATCTGCATCCCAATTCTTCTTACTAGCTTCCTTCTCTGTTATTGAAACAAGGAAATCTTCCCAGGATATTTCATGTCTCCTGAAGTTATGATCTAGTCTTTGTCTGCCAATCCTGGAAGATGTCTCTTCATCTGATCCTTTATGAGATCAGGCTTACTCTGAGTCTAAGTTTACAAAAAAAAACTTCTGCGGAATATACATGGTGTTGAATACCAAGTCTTATTATGAAAAGTTGAGTCAGACTTCAAACAAATTATGCTTCCTGTCAAGGTGGCTTCATTATCCTTTGGCCAAGTCTACTGTGAGTTTTTTTCTAATGTTTGGTCATCTTTGGAGCCTTTTGTTTCTTACAATAAATCTCCATAGGAGATACTTTGTATCTCAAAAATAGATTATCCTTCATCTTCTTTGGTACACGAATGTATTCGGTCATGTATCCAACTTGGATAGTTGGCTCCATGTCTCATCTACTTTGTTGTCTCCTACAACCGTCACTATAGCTTCCTCCGGGTTATTACTTTTGACCTTCCCAGAACAAGAACAACAAGGGAGAAACAACGGGCAAGGGTAATATTCTTTATATTAGTAATAAAACAATAGCGATAATAATCGTCACAGTAGCTCCTTTAGAGCTATCACTTGTGACCTACCTGAAACAAGGTTTTAAAGGTAAGAAATACAGTAGTGAGAGCAAAAGTCTTCTAATGTTGTGATCAATCATTCCTTCATGGTAACCTAGAATCAAAACAAGAAGTTTCTCCTGGAGGAGATGTTATTAATATCTAGTAAATGATTACAATGATCATTTATCTCAACAATGCTCACATGCTACTAAGTATAAAACATTTTAAAGATTGCTATCTCAACTATGAGGTAGTTATTTGACATATGCAATTTTGAATCTTATCAACTTAATCAATCAAACATCGAATGTGGAGTCTTGTCCTCAATAATGAGTATGTTGCTTTTCTTCTGAGTCTCCTTCACTTAAGATGATAAGTATTTTCTTCAACATGTCCTCTGTACTAAGATAATATGCTTTCTTGACAGAAGGTTGGGTTAGAGAATAAACTCTATAATCTCAACTTTAATCAATCTAATATCTTGACCTTAATTATGACCAATGGTTAGTATGATGGTCATAGCTTCAACATACAACCTAGATGTTCATAAGGTCAAAATAATGTCATAACAAATAGATGCATATCAAAATGATCAAACATGGGTGCATTATTCCTTTAAATGTGTTGGATCTGAGATCCTTCTGGATCTACAATTTGTCAAAGGATCATTTCTCCTGCAAATACCCTTTAGAATAATAATACATTTTAAACACATGTAATTACATACCTCTGATAGTATCTTGCTAGGGTAACGCGCACTAGGAAAATAAAACAATAGTCCCAATACTTCACAAAAAAATTTACTGCAATTGGTACTGCAATTGGTGCTAGCACTGCAACTGGAATGAAGGAACTTGTACTGCAACTGTAACTGATACTGCAACTACAATTGATACTGCAACTGTAACTAGTACTTTAACTGCAACTGCAACTTAGGGTTTTATGAGGAAACCCTAATTTTTCAAACTTAAAAGTTTGGAATTCTGATCTAGGGACTAGATGCATTGGGCTGAGGCAAGTACGCTGGAGCTGTCTGTTTTAAAAAATTTCAAGTTTAACCCCTTGAAAATTGACCTGCAGAAAACTAGACTAGTACTTCTGGTACTAGTTCTGGTTTCCTTGTTTTCTAGTACCCCTCAAAACTAGGGTTTGAATTTACAAAGGCTCTGGCCACTGAAAAGGTGCGCTTAATATGCCAAGTGATGCACTAGGGTAGGGCACACTTCCCTAGATGGTTTTTAGTCATAAATTTCCTTCCAATAAAAAGCCCTAATTTTCTTGCACGACAACAATGATGTTTTTGGTTACCCAGTGAAAGGTGCTCTATTCAGTTCATCTCTGATACCATGGTAAGTATTAATGATGTTATTAGTTTTACTTTAATTTTACTAGAGCATTCAATGCATTTCCAAAATAACAGCATAAGGAGAATCACTGAAAGAAACACAATCACAAGGTACACATCATCTATCTTGGGAAACCCTCATGGGGAAGGAAGTATTGATGATTTGGATTATTTTTTAGAACCAAATGGAAACAGATATATTACAATGAAATACACATAAATATTTCCAAAAACAGAGAAATATAGTAATACATGATTTCTATTAATGAAAGAAATGTATAGAGACTGTAAAAATACAAAGTGAAAGACTCGCTAGAATGGTGGCAGCTTATCTCTGAGAAGAGATGTGACAACTACTCGCATCCACAAGAAGATGATTGTTACAATGAAGCTCCAAATTCCTTTTTAATATAAATAAAATCCAAAACCCTAACCCTGAAAGATGAAAATCCAAAAGGTTTGTGGACCCCAATGGGGGTAGTTGATACGTCAATTTCCCGAGGGAGTAACTTTGATACACCGTTGGAAAGGCCTAAATGAGAAGAATGATTTTTTACTTGCTTAGGCTAATGCATTTGGCAGGCGCTTGGGCCCAAAATCCTCAAAAAAACGTTGTTTAGGGCCTCAAAACAGCGCTCGAAGTTTGGAACCCAAAACATTGTTGAAAATTTGCTAAGGTGGAAAATTGTTTTTCGAGCCAGTGGAATAGGTGGGTGGCCACCGATATCCACCTAGATCAATTGATGATAAGAAAAGTACCAGTGGAGGAGAATTCTTTCAATAAAACTGTCTAGTATCACGGTTGAGCAAGAAGCAAACTTCAATCTATCTATCCACAACAAAAGTTGAATATATTGCAGCGACAACATGTTGCACACAAGTTCTTTGGATGAAGAAAACATTGAAGGATATCAAGGTAGAATATGATCATCCAATCTGAATCATCTGCAACAACACAAGTGAAATCAACATTTCAAAGAATCTTGTTATGCACTCAATGATGAAGCATATTCCCATCAAGTACCACTTCCTAAGAGAACGGGTAGCCAAGCAATGTGTCAAGCTGGAATACATTACCTTCAAAGAACAAGTTGCAAATATTTTTACCGAACCCCTTCCCAAAGACACATTTGAATATATTAGACCGAAGTTGGGAGTGACATATCTCTCATATCATAGGTAAAATCAAGCACAAGGTCAGGGGGAGGAGCCCTTTGCCATTGATGTCAAATGGGGAGAAATTGCAGACATAGGAAGAATTGCAGACGCAAGGAAAATTGCAGACAATGAGAGTATAAAAATTGACTAAGGGTTTCCATCAATGAAAAAGGGGGAGATTGTTGGAAATATTGTTGTCATTGATTTCAAAGACAGGGGGAGACTACATATGGCCAATATAAAGATTGCAAGATGAATATTGTTGGAAATATTTTTTGGGGATTTTTTATGCTCAGTTTGGATACCCTATATTTGAAGTATTTTTTACTCTAAATACCTAGATCGAATGGGATCATGGAATATATGGTTGGAGAGTTTATATTGATACCTTTCCAATGGTATATGGAACTCCCTCTAAATCCTTAGGAATGAGGAGATATGGGTTTTTCTATCGGACAATCCAACCAGAAAGTTCAGGTTGGCCCAACAAGTCCTTACAGGTCGACCCTAAAAGTGAGAACATAAACACTATAAATACAAGATAGATGTGTGCATTTGAAGAGCATCCAAGCAAGAAGATCAAGTCTAGGGTGCGCAAAAGAGATCTCAGGTTCACAAGAGAAGAAAGAGAGTATTCTTGGGCTCTAAAGGTGTGCAAGAGGATTTTTCTTGGAGTTTTAAAGGTGTGTGTTGGCACCGGGGCAGACCCAGGGTTCAATGCTACAATAACGCACCAACAAAACCCTAACTACCGGCCCTTTCGGCAACACCTGCGAGGCATATGAAGTCTCACCCGAGGTAGAGGCAGGGGTGGTTGCAGGACTTCAGTGTCTACAACCTTAGCTGGGACACAGATATGTGATTGTAACACCTTAACAAAGCACTTAGCAATTATGATTCATCAATATCCAGTCTTATCTTACAGCGCAGCTAAAATCTAATAACAGATCAACACAGTATTCAAATAGATTCAATAGGTTCAAGCACTAAGCATACCAACATAGATTAGATCTAGCATTCATTCGCATTATTCAACACTAAGCTATCATATCAGATTCATTTATCATCTAACAACGCACTAAGCATTGAATCACATAAACAAAAGAACAACCAAGAAGCACAAAGCATTCACAACACAGGATATATGTGGTTCACCCCCACCCTAGGGCTATGACCACCAACTCTTCTCCTCTTTATTATCTCCAATCAATCGGCTACATGAACAGAGCCTAAAAATCAACTCTGCGGAGAACAGGAGATCTGTACACCTCGGTAGATCCTCCTTCTCCGAGTAGGTCTAGGCATAGAGCCTTCCACAGTCTGTGCACAAAGCACTACAGACAACTTTCACTTAGCTCTGCAAGTCTCAACATACAATATGCACGAAGCCTCTTACAATGAATTTCACTTAGCACAACTTGCAACTCACTAGTCACTACTTCTTTCATCGCCTAGACTTCTATTTATTCATTACAAAATAGGCCTAAGCATGGGTAAACCCATGGGCCGACATCCCCATACCCATTAGATAAGCCCAAAACCCAAAAATCCCTAAAAAGGGGTCGAGATCTTGCGATCTCCACTTCATTTTGCGCTCCACCTTTGACAGCCTGTCGAAGTCCCAAAATGGTCAAAAATGACCAAGGATCCTCAAAACTTGGTCAAGGGCCAACATGCCCCCAACACTCACCTGTGACTCGTCCCGAGTCACTTTGATCTGGGTAGCTCTGCCTCAAAACCCTCGATCTTGTCTCGAGCGACTTCGACCTGTTGTTGTGCCATGGCCTCCTGCTCAGCGAACTCTTGGATTATTGCTTCGTTGACAGGTCCCTCTAAGCGTTGTTCAGCTGCAGTGATGACTTGCTCCAGTTCTTCTCCTCGGCCTTCGATCTCTGTGAATAGTTGGTAAGCCTCGTATTGTATTGGTTGGAGCCTCTGAGTTACTTTCATGACTCTGATCTGAATGGTGTGGACCTATTGTTGGGCAGTGCGTTGTTCTTGGGATCGCTTCATCCTCTCAATGGCTAATAGGGGCTTCAACTGTGCTTGTACTGTTTCTACTTTCTTCTTCGCTTCCTGAAGCTGTGAATCCAACGCCTTCAATTCAGGATCCTCAGTGAGTTTATCATAAGTTTGTCCATTGTGATAACTTAGTTGTTTACATTTCGTGGTGAGGTCCTTGATTCTTTCGACTGTACCTCGAGCAATCTCTTCTCTTTGATCTCGCACATCCTGCGGAGTACTGGGCACTGTTCTTAGCTTGAGATCAGTGATTCTTTGTCGAAGCTGCTGGATGATTTTTATGAGCTATGCTACTTGGTGTTCTGCTGGTTCTTCCTCCTTATGCTCCAAGCCCATCACAGAGTGAAGTACTATGTTGAATGCTTCTTTTACTCCAACCTACTCCGCGAGAAATGTTTCTTTCTCCTGCTGGATCTGCGCTCTTTCTTCTTCGAACTTCGCTTGAAGAGCATCCTTCTCATGTTGCGCAATCCTGTGTTTCTCTATAAATTCCTCCTGTGCTTGTTTCAGGGCCGTTGTGGCCTGGTCTTTCTCATCTTATGCTTGATGAAGGCGGGCTTCAGTCACATTAGCCAATCTGTGGAGTTGACCAGGCTCATCTCCCAACTCTGATTTCTTTGAGGGCAGGGGCGCAGTGGACACTGCCCGGCTTGAATAAAGGGCTTGTTGTACACCTCTTAGTTTTGCTTCAATTCTATCATACATAGCTTCTTGTTTTGCTTCATTTCTTTGCAAGATATCTTCTGAGGCATCTCCTACAACTGAAATAATGAAGTTAAAGTCATTGACCATGAGTATACTCTGCATCTTTGGCTTATTGGATTTGTACTTCTTCCGTGATGAAGGTTTCGTGGGGGAAACCTTACTTTTCTTAGATGGGTTGGTGTCATCAGGGAAGTTTTGTAGCGATGTTACTTTGCCTTTCTTATCTTCTTATTGTTCTTTTCCTCTTTGTTCACTTCATCATCACCTCCTCCGCTGGGTGACTCGGATGTGGTTTCTTCTGATGAGCTATGTACTTCCTGTACATATTGCTTCTTTTTCTTCCTGCTGTTGCTTGGGGCATCATACTCTTCATGAGTAACCACCGGGTTTCCCATGAGGTCCGAGTCAGACAAATCTACGGGATTAGCAGGGATAAGTAGTTTTGCAGGCCAATCTTTAATGATCTCTTCCAGGTCCTCCGTAGTGAGCTTGTAGTAGTACTGAAGTTCTTCTTTGCTTTCATTGACGCACACAGTAATATAAATAAAATGCCTATCTGTGTGAAACTTCATAAGAGGCCTAAACCTGTCCAGGGTGTTCGGTGTCATACGAAGGAAGGACTCAATAGCCCTCCTAAGTTGCAGGTAGTAGGTATGAAATACTGTGTTTGACTGCCACTGCTTTCCCATATTGCTCGAATACCAGAGCGTGGTGAACTTCGCAGCAAGCAGCCCAAATGGCTCGATCTCAGGGAAGGTCGCACCTTCCGACATATCCCAAGCAGTAAACATGATGAGGATCAGGATCCAGTGAAAGTGAAACTCATAGCCCTGATCCTGAGCTTCGTGGCAATCCAGTTCGAGCTGGTTAACTAGGTACTTCGCCCAATTCATATGTAGGCCTTCCACACATTTCCCAGTGAGGTCAATGACAAATCCTATAACCTGTGTGGGTATGTTCTTTCTTACTAGCTTTCCTGTAATTAATTGGCATGCTAGCTGCACTGCGCCATTCTGGATGGAGGCTACCTTGTAGCCTCGCGTCCCCTTCTCAACATCATCGTATGTTTCTTTAATCATCTGTGCCAAGGCGCGGTCTGCAACTTTTCCTGGGTAGAACTCCTGTGGGTCGGGTCCCTGCATTCTTAGTTCGGTGATCCTATGGATCAATGCCATATCGACAATGATACGTCTGTCCAACCACAGATAGCCACCATGGAAGCATGACAACAGGAGCTTAACGCAGGCGTTAACCTCCTGGTGCCTTCCAAAATGTGGAATCTTCATTACATTTAAAAGGGTGGACTGCGCAAGGTTCATGGTCCATGGCTGAGGGATGATATTCATCTTCTTTCCCTTCGTCTTGGTCAGATATTTGTGAGGTGAAAGCATGCCATAGCTCTTATGGTATCCCAGGTTATAATCGTTAATCTTCAAGGTTGGAATCCTTTCTGGCTGTGGTCTGACTACGCGTATCCCCTTCGGGAGATACGCAGTGATGACGGTGTAGTCGAAATCCCTCGGGACATTATCGTGACTTATTACACCAGCCAGGGGTGGGATGTACTCAGGTAGGATGGACGGTAATAACTTCGCATTCGCCAAGTCATCTCTATGCTTGGTTCTTTTCTCAGTCGCAGCTCGCGATGGTCTGGATCTGCGAGCAGTCGACGGGGAGCCTTGCACTCCTCTCGTCAATGAAGCTTGTACACCCATAGACATTACCTTTTCAGTCATGAGTTCGATGAGTATCTCCTTCACAGACTCTTCGACTGTGCTAAGTTCTTCGGACATACACGCTCGTAGCTAACTATCTCGGGTTGAAGAGAAACTACTCAATGCAACAGGATGGATGGTGATAGCTCGATGATCACTGCGTGAAATCAACTAATCTGTGAGCTCAAATAATCACAGGTGGAAAAAGTGTTCTCAGTGCAAGGCTCGATGGAATAAGTAGACAACTAGGTAACAGATATTTCCAACGGGCGAGAAGCCTTCATTAATGTAGTTTTGTTCGTTACAGCATGGTCCCAACGGTCTGATGGCGAGCTTTCTGGTCATAATTGTTGTTCTAACCATTTGGGTCATCGGGCTAATGGTTATAATGCCTCCAATGGTCCTATTGCTTTGCTATGGCGAAATGCCATGCTATCTTGTATCGATATCCTGGCGAAGTTCAAATTTTGGAATCCTTCCTTCTACGCAGTTCCTTCTGGAACTTTCTGTAACTTTTCTATCTTTGTTTTCTTCTTATTGAGCTTTATAGCCTTCTTCCCAGTGATCTTCATCTCGATATTCCTCTTTCTATTCTAATTTTGATCTTCTCTGGGCATAGTAACTTTGTACTGTTGATGGTGTTTACTAGGGTCCAAGGGAAATACTTCTTCTATGTCTGGTGTAGGTGCTCTACTCTCCTATACAGATAGTTTTCTTAAGTTCTCGTGTGTCCTTTCAACTTCGACATCCAAGTTTCTGGTTCTAAATAACTTCGACCTATTTTCCTGTTCTTCAATCAAATGTGCAATCCTCCTAGTCATGAAATCTTTTAATTCTTGCTTCTTCTTCTCTAAGACTTCCTCTTCTTTTCTTCTGGCTTGATCCTTTTCGATCCAAGGTTTTCCTAGTAACATAGCAAATGGGGCGTTGTTCTCAATAAATTTAACAACTTCAAAATCTTATTTTGTCGAGGTTCCATGAGAAATCATAGATATCTGGGTAAGTCTTCCACATAGGGTTATCAACTTTCCTCTAAATAATCTTATTCCTCCCAATGAAGGAATCATAGCAGGCTTTCCTAAAATTTCACAAGTTCTTTCTGTCATGATATTCACTTGTGTTTCCTCATCCAGAACATAGTCAATGTCGAAGTCTCCTATTCTTGTTTCTATGCATTCTTTTGCTTTGAATATCTCTGGTAAGTTGATATATCTGTGATCATCCAAAGTTTCTTTCATTTGCAATAGTACAATTTCTTATTCTTTCTGGGGTTCTGCCATGATCTTAGTTTCTTGACCTTTCTCGGGGTTTTCTTGTCTCATATTCATTCTTTCAACCATAGCAATCATTCTAGGGAAATCCAAGACTTCATGATCCATAGCTTTACAACAAAGACAAATGGGTCTTCTACCAGGGCATTCCTTAGCAAGATGTCTCGGTCTTCTACAACTGTAACAAAGAGTTAATCCTCTCTTTCTCTTAAATGATCCCCATCATTTCTTGTACTGCACACTATGATCATGGTAGATAACCTGCAAAAAATTCTTTCTAGGATCCTGCATCCATTTGGTAGTCCAAACATTCTTTCTATACATAGGAATAACATATCTTTCACTATTCTTATCAGATCTACTCATATCAAATCTTCTTTCTTCTAGTTGTGCCCTAGTTTTCAGGCTATGACAAAATTTATCAAACATACCTAGATCCATATTCTTGAAACAAAAATTTCCACTAATCTTACTTTCAGCAGAGCACAAAGCTTCCAGATCTAAAACTTTTCACTATTCTTACCTTTCTCAGAGCACAAAGATTCAAGATCTTACCTCTTTTCTTCAGATTAGACTTCTCTTCTTAGCACAGAGTTTCATAATCCAAGTAGAGTACTATGCACTAGGGAAACCTATCTAAACATAGATCTTTCATAGTTCCAAGTCAGATCTTTTCACAAAGATTCTTCTTCCTCGGTTCCTAGCAATCACAATTTCAGGTCCTGGCAACGGAACCATTTGTTGGCACAGGGGCAGACCCAGGGTTCAACGCTACGACATCGCACCAAAAAAAACCCTAACTACCAGCCCTTTCGGCAACACTTGTGAGGCAGATGAAGTCTCACCAGAGATAGAGGCATGGGTGGTTGCAGGACTCCAGTGTCTGCAACCTTAGCTGGGACACAGATCTGTGATTGTAACACCTTAACAGAGCACTTAGCAATTATGATTCATCAATATCTAGTCTTAGTTTATAGCGCATCTTAACCCTAATAACAGATCGACACAGTATTCACATAGATTCAATAGGTTCAAGCACTAAGCATACCAACATAGATCAGATCTAACATTCATTCGCATTATTCAACACTAAGCTATCATATCATATTCATCTATCATCTAACAGTGCACTAAGCATTGAATCACATAAAAAAAAGATCAACCAAGAAGCACAAATCATTCACAACACAGGATATACGTGGTTCACCCCCACCCTGGGGCTACGTCCACCAACTCTTCTCCTCTTTATTATCTCTGGTCAATCAGCTACATGCACAAAGCCTCAAAATCAACTCTGCGGAGAACAGGAGATCTGCGCACCTTGCTAGATCCTCCTTCCCCGAGTAGGTCTAGGCACAGAGCCTTCCACAGTCTGCGCACAAAGCACTACAGACGACTTGCACTTAGCTCTGCAAGTCTCAACATACAATACGCACCAAGCCTCTTACAATGAATTTCACTTAGCACAACTTGCAACTGACTAGTCACTACTTCTTACATCGCCTAGACTTCTATTTATTCATTACAAAATAGGCCTAAGCATGGGTAAACTCATGGCCAACATCCCCATACCCATTACATAAGCCCAAAACCCAAAAATCCCTAAAAAGGGGCCGAGATCCTGCGATCTCCACTTCGTCTTGCGCTCCGCCTTCGACAGCCTGTCGAAGTCCCAAAATGGTCAAAAATGACCAAGGATCCTCAAAACTTGGTCAAGGGCCAACAATGCGTTATGAAGGACTAAGGTCTATGATGCTACAAAGTGAGTTTTTTTTAGGTTGTGATGCTACAGTCTGGAATTATGTTCTGGGAATGATGCTACGAGGTTCGTTAGGGAATGGAGGCTAAATCTGACTAGGGTTTGAATCTATGTCTGGGGTATGAAGCAAAGAGAGGCGTTGGAGCATCAAAGTTAAGTGTATGATGATGTTGTGAAATATATGAAGTATTAAGCATGCAAGTGAGGTCATAATTACTTTGTGTATGAAGATATTAGGTTGGTGCCTATACAGGTCTTATTGAGTTGGTGCTCAACTGAGGATATTGGTGTCTCCAGTAGGTTGGTGCCTATATAATATCTTGTTGAGTTAGTGCTCAACTGAGGAGATTGGTGTCTCCAGTAGGTTGGTACCTACAAGCTTTGTAACAGTAGGTTGGTGTCTACAAGCTTTGTAACAGTAGCTCGGTGCCTACATACATTTATAAAGATAAGTTTGTGTGGTTTTCTCCCGCGAGGGTTTCCATGTTAAACTCGATGCATTGTGATTTAAGTTTATATGTGCTAATGAATGATTGATAAATGGTTAAATAAATTAAAAAGTATATTATATTGATTGACCCCCCCGCCCCTCTCAGTATAAGCATAAGTTCAACAAAACCAAGCCATCATATGTCAAATTGTCAGTTGCGATTGAAAGAATAAGGAAAATAGACATAGCTTTCTCCAACGTCAGTTACTATCATATCAAAAGGGATAAAAACCAAGAAGTAGATCAATATGCAAACCTTACCATCTTGAAAAGGGAGGGGTGTCTAACCATCAACAACATAGATTCTTATAAACCCATTCCATAGCCCATGAAGGAAATGCTACTTGTCAAACACTTAAGTCGACACACAAGCAAGGTAGTGGCCTGCAAGGTATACAAGATTAGGAGAACCTCAATAAAACTCCCCATTACACCCACATGAATCGGCCAAACAAAGGAAAATTGGTACAGGTTCCTCATTCCACTCTTCAATTGCAAAACCAATATTTCCAGTTGTTCCAAAAAAGGTATGTCACACCATAGGGACATCAGTACCATCCAATTAGACAACAAGCTTAGATGATACTTAGGGTTGAAATCATAAGTTGCTAGGTCCTCCTACCCAATTTTGTCATGTTTTTTCTAGTACTAAAGTTTCTCGACATTTATTATAGAATATATACCTGTCACTAGAAGAGGAATATTTTGTATCTTTTATATTACCAGGCCCATAGTTTAATGTTTATTTGTAACCCTCCTCGGTTTTGTAAATTGAGAAATGATCTTGCATGTGATGTACTTCTTCATTGCGAGCTATTATGTAACCTTTATTAATACAAAACTCCTCAGTTGCTGCTTAAAAAAAACTTAGTTGTGTTCTTCGCACCATGGATTTTTTGAATTTTGCTATAGAGAAATATGTCCAACATCTACAAGTATTTGAGGACTCCAAGTTGTTGATGCACTGAGCAACCAACAAGTGTCAAATCACAAACTTGGCTCTAGGACCTACTATGCATAGACTTCTAGAGGTAAAGTTTCATTTCATCTCCTTCTCCCATATTTTTCAATAATTTATTTCAAAGGGAGATTCCCTTTCTAAAGATGCTCTTTCGAAGGTACCTTGGTTATTCAATAATTTAGGGGAGAGGTGCTCTCCACTAAATCTACATTTACCTTCTATGATTTGTGGGTCATTATGTTCTAGTTAGAGTATTTTGAGTAGGGCTCCAAGGATGTTTGGTGGTATAGATATATAGGTTGAAATGTATAGAAATGATTTTTGGATAACTGTAATATGCTACTACAAGATAGATAAGCTAGATTTGAGGACATTTATGAATTTTGAAAGAACCATCATGCTGGACAATGTATATTTTGATTTCTTTTTTGAAATATAAGTATAATTTTTTTTTCTTGAAAAGGAAAAAGTTGGAGGGGGGTAGGGACTTTCACTATTACCAAATGACCTTGAGTCGTTAACTTGTTTCCTTACATTCC
>ML778377.1:1802540-1827857 GCA_009831015.1 Picea engelmannii | reverse complement strand
GAAATATCATATCAAATATAAAGTTTTTTAAAAGGAAAAAAAAAATAGGGAGGCTTTCACTCTTACCGAATGTATGTGGCGAACATATATATATATATATATATATATATATATATATATATATATATATATATATATGTGGTAAGAGTGAAAATTCCCTCTCTTTTTTTCCCTTTTCAACAAAAAAAAATAAAATATTTGATATTTCAATATATATATATATATTATTTCTTGGAATGTAAGGAAACAGGTCAATAACCACCCAAAATCATTTGGTAAGAGTGAAATTTCCTCAACTTCTTTCTTAAAATATATATATATTTTTTATATTTCAAAAAAATAAAGTCTATTTAATATTCCTATCTATAAAACATTATCTTTATAAATTTTAATTTTAAAAGAAACAAAGAGTTTATGATTAAGTTAATGGTGTATCGTAATCATCCACCTTCCCACATCATCTAAGTCTAGATTCAATGGATTTCGAGTCTCGGATCAATGGGTATGCACGAATAATATTAGGTAATAATAGATAATGAAATCCATATACACCAATTACCCCAATGAATATCATTATCTATTAGTTAGAACTTGCCGTGTTAGAGTGGAGTATTCCCTCTTCACGTGCCGGTCGGCCATAAAAATCTAAATTGTGAAAATGATCTTCCATGTGTGTTGGTGAGTCACGGGACATATGAGCGTGATTCTGTTCCTATCAAACCCAACCTTCTAAATTATCGAGAATTCATTCCAATTGGAACGAGCAATGGAATCTGAACTCCCAGGAAAAGTAGGAGGTCAATGAAATTGAAGGATATTCCCGGATCAAATATCCAATTGATCAGAGGTCAATGAAGTTGAAGGATATTCCCGGATCAAATATCCAATTGATCACCACGTCGGTATTGTGCATATGCAGTTACGGATAATCCGACCAAAGTTATAGGAATTAGACCTAACACATCACATCAATGGCAAAGCAAGCATTAGATGCTTAGTAGTTAAGTTGAAATATTATATTATATGATTTAGTAGATAAAAAAATTTCATAACTTTGATTTATTAATTTTTTTATTAATATATAAATTATTTTAAAATATATATTCTTTATATTAAAGTTTTTATCTTTTGTTTATAATTAATGGAAAAAAATCTAATTATAATTGAATTTTTTTATATAGATAATGAAAAGAAAATTGTGTTAATTTATTTATTAATTTACTAATCAATAATAAAATAAGGGATATTAATTTTTTTTACAGGTATATTTTCTTATCAATTTTTACTGAAATTGGATTCATAAATTGTTGGAACTCTAAATTTGAGTGACTAAGTCTGTATGGAGTATTTCCATTCTGATGAAAAAGTTTAAAAAATCAAGTGTTTAAACACCTTTTCTTACATGAATTTTTGTTTTGGTTTTAGATTAAAATTAAAATTGCTTTTGATTGATTAAAAACTTATCTTCTTTAAACATTGGACAATATGTGAATAACCCAAAACCTAAGAATATTTAGCACTTGTAAAATTTATCTCCTTACACAAGAGCATTACTAATACACATTTAAATTATTTGAATTAAGACAGATTTTGCCACTTAAAAAAAATATTAATTAATGATCTCTGGCAAAGTCGTGCCTTTTCTTGTCGTGTTGGTCAGCCATAATATTTTAATTATGAAAGTAAACACAATGGATGGTATCGACTAGACTATGGAGTGTACCTTTTCATGGGCTGGTGAGTGGAAAATTAAAAAAATAATATGTCAGAGTCATGTGTTGTGGTAGTTGCATATCACATTCTTCGCTATATAACATGTTATTATGTAGAGTCATTTTTCTTTTTACCATGTTGTTGTTAATATTGATATTTAATTGATGATGATGATGATTAACGTCCACTAAGATCGAATTGGTCTATCAGATCTTAAGAGCGTAAGTTATTACTTATGGTTCTTTAGAATTGTGCTTCTGTGCTTGAAAAACATTAAGAGAAGCTTTCCAAGATCACCATACTTTTGTTGAGTTAAGATGTTAGAAAGGTTGGTAGTGTGATAAATATTTTGAAAGTGAGATCTAATATGGGTATAGGATGGAAAATCTAAGAGAAAGTGCTTTTCATCTTCAACCTTCTTAGTGTCACAAAGGTGACACACTCTTTCATCCCATGACATTTTAGGAATTGACCAACGCCTAGTTTCACTATGGAGCTTGTGAGAATTTGTTCTTATCTTAGCAATGCTTATTTTTTTTTTTACACTTGGCAAAACAAATAGATAATTTTGATCTTTTAAATCAGGGTTGATTGCATCTTTATAATACCTTAATTTTCTTTTTTCCTCTAACTCTTTATCACATCACATTTTCTCTTTAAATTTTGATTTGAGGTTTTTTTAATAATACCTTTTTTCTGCAAAATGGTTTAATAAGTATACCATATCCATGAAAAATCACTTTTATGCTTTAAAGATTTCTTTACCCACTTCCAGTTCCATTTTTATGCCCTAGTCCACCGACCTAAACTTTCCGATCCACAAACCCTCCCAATGTTACTTGCCACTATATTCACGTTTGTGCATGCTAACTTTAGCACTTTGTGCTTTTTGGAGAATATTAATACTTATCATTTATTTATTTCTACATAGATCTTACGGGATTTGAAATTTCCAATCTGCGGTGACCGCCTTCTCTATGTCATTCATTGGTTGATGAGGAGGATATATAGTTATTTTTTAGATTTGAGAAGTTCCTTAGGTTATAAACTTTACTTTTACACTTTTTTGTTTTTAAGAAATATTTATTAAGAATTTCATTTTTTTTTTAGTTATGAGTAGTTGCCAAATCACAATTGTGTATGACAAATTTAATCTTTTATATAATTTATTTTCAAAAAGTTCAAGCATCATTATAATTAATTGTAAAAATCTATACATTCAAATTAAATTTCCTGGTCAAAAATAAGGGGTTAAACATGATCAAAGTACTAGGTTTCAATTAACTGAATTGAAGCATCATTATAATTAATTGTAAAAATCTATACATTCAAATTAAATTTCCTGGTCAAAAATAAGGGGTTAAACATGATCAAAGTACTAGGTTTCAATTAACTGAATTGAGTTATAAATGTCTTGAAAATTTGATCTTCTACTATGTGTTTTTATTTTGTCAGTTAAAGGATTTTTTCTATGGTTCTCGTCTCCCTTCTCCTCCCATAGGTAATTGATGGTGTTCGTCATCTACCACTAATTGAATGTCCATATTTAAAACATAGTTATGATAAAAGAAAAAATAGCTGAGGAAAGAATCTTAGCTTTAAGTTGTACTATACCTAGTGTATATTCATAATAAAAGTAAAAGTAGTGGAGGGAAGAATTTTTAATTTACAAGTATTATAAGTATTGTATCTGAAACATTGGCATGGAAATTTAAAGGTAGTGACTTTGATAGGTGACATAGATGACTTCTTAAACCTGGTATTTGAATTTTGTGATTTTCATTAATATTCAAAAAGACAACATAGAGTTGTTGGGATGCATTTTGTGAAATTAGGTGGATTTGGTGTTGTTCCACAATCTCAATCTTGTTATTTGCATTCTATCCAAGAATCCATATCCCTCGGTGGACGAAGTATGGATTTGAGTATAACTGGGTAGGGTAGCACTTCCAATGCCTTCCTTCTCAATATGTATGTTCTTTGGAGGCTAATAATGTTTCCTCTATGTAAAGGGAATGATTTTATTAATCTCTTGAACATTAATTTGAACATAGTTCAATTTCATTATACTTATTGTGTAATCCATTCCTTTTGTGGACATCAATCCTTGATCACGTCAACAAAATTGATGGACAAATAGACTACACTCTATATGAATTGCTAATCACATTGCACATAATAAAGGAAAACTAATCCCTAAAGCATAACATTCAACTTGACTTCATTTTATCATCGCTATAGAATAAGTTACAAAGTTTACACTAATTCATTGCATCAAGAGAAGCCATGAGCATTTTACAACCTACTATGAGGGAGATGTGTAAAGTTGTGTGCCTAACTTTGAAGTGACACGTGACATAAGTCATCCCAAAAACTATTTAAAAACAAAAAAGTAACAACGCTATCGATGAGATGTGTACAATTGTAACATCCCCAACATCCAACTGGGCTATGCCACATAAAATTTTCGAACTGTATACAAATAAAAACATATACACACATAAACTCTTGCGGAGCTTTATATATAAAAATTAAACAAACAAGTACATTTTGCAAATGCACAGATTCATACAAAATAATAACAAAAATATGCATGCAGCACACACAAGAAAAACCCATAAAAATAAACGCATAAATAATAATGCAGCATATAATTTAACACACAAATGACAATTATCTTGGTAAGAATATCACCAACTACGTGCAGACCTTCCACAAACCTCCTAGCCTTAGACCACGCTACTCATCACTCTTAGCAGCGGGTCACCCCCAAGCTGGGACTAAACTCCACCCGGGTAAAGGAATTCCTAACCAGGATAATGTATCTCAGACAACAGGAAAGACTCCGTCACAGGTGCCAACTCAAACTAACAGCCTACAGTCCCTCATTCCCCACATGCATGTCCCACCCCAGGAAATGTGCCCCTTCTCTACTCAACAGTCCTTTGGCTACCCCACTTCCTTTCTGGGGCTTCAGCAATAGGTTGGACATAAAGTCTCAGAGCCCTGTAGCTGCAGTTTGGCACCTTTGGAAATTCAAATCCCAACAATTCTCTCACCTAGAGAGAATTTCTCATGGGCCTGACAACCCGACTCTTTAGTATCCCACGGGCCTGAGAACCCGCCTCTTCAGTCCATCTCCTAAGATAACCAGGTACATGTACGGGTATGGTACTGATACAGGTATAGGTAAGGTTACAGGTATGGGTACAGGAATGTATAGGTACAGGTACATGTATGGTGGACAACTGAATGAGTCTCTGAATGATGATGGAATGAATGAATGAATGGGAAAATGAACTAAGTCCAAACTATATGTATGCATGTTCCCAACTTGACACCTGTCATGTTGAGAACCACTTTGGCCCACTTGCCCCCATCCTTAGAACTTAGGATAAAATAATTATCCATACTTTATACTTTAAGGAATATTAATATAATATTCTTTTTTTGGCTTAAGCTCCCTAGCTTAGCCCCTTATCCTTCACTTTTATCCCCCCCTTTCCCTAACTAGTGGATTTTAGTCCCTCGTGCTCCTTTATCGTGGTTGGTCTACACGCATCGATTGATTATATTAATGATAAGACATATCAAAAATAGGCTCACCGGCCTTTAGCATCTAAGCTCTCTTGCCTAATTCAACATATAAGCCTCCTAGCTTATAATAAACTGGCTCATCTAGCCTACAAAACACAACATATACACAAAGGCTCCATGGCCTCAAAATCACGCGCACTTAAGTTTGTTGCGTGCGATATCATGGAATGTGCACACTTCATCATTTTAGTGTGGAATACATGTGCGCACTATGCCATGGAAGGTCCATGCAAAAATGATATCAACATCTCATCATCTTATAAGCATTTTTACATTTACATTTACAATTTGGGGTTCATCCTAGGGGTATTACAATCCCCTCCCCTTATTTATGCACTGTCCTCAGTGCATTATATACCATGTACCATTCAAATTCTTTTAAAATATCCAAGCTTTAGCTATTGGAAGCTTGTTATCCATCTAATGCTCTACTTTCCAGCACCAACTCTGGTATTCATACTACAAATGGAAATCAATTCCTCTATTCCATAGAGCTTCTTCCGGGAATAATTCATCTCACTGTTCCATTTGACACACCCTTCTTATGGAAGCTACCATGCCATAAGAATCCTTGGGTTTCCTCCTCCTTGTTGCACACACCCTTCCAGGCTTAGGCATCCCTTCACTGCTACGTAGTCCTTCATCGATCCATCTTGCCAAGGCTTTCACACACAAGGAGAGCACTAACCCATTACCAGAACCCCACTAAGGTTCTATAATAATAGGGATTTAGTGTCCTAAATAGTAGTTGTTCTCTCCCAACATTCCAACTTTAATCAAGATTATCTCATATGCATCACACACATGCAGTTATCATGAGAGAACCTTAAAAAAATTCCATTTTAGAACTCAAATTAATTTCATAAGGAATTCGAATTTTCCCAAAATATGAAATTCTATTTCATAATTTTCCATCGTTGTTGCAATCATAGGATGTAGTCTTCCTTGTGGCTTTCAACGAGCACCATGTTGAATACCATTTTTCTTTCAATGATTCTATCTTGCATACAACCAACAGATTGTCAGTGTTTCATGTACATCATATTTTAATTGCAATATGTACAAAAACCTTATGCAATGATCTTAGAATTGCCTACACCTAGCAATCCAATCACAATTACCAAACAATTTATTAGATAGAATGACGCATCATTCTATGCATATGCATGTTTGCAATTAATAACAATAAATTCATTATTTCAATTTTCTGAACATAAAATTTTATGTAGTCACTATTCCTGTGACTACATGACTTGCAACTTTCATGTTGCAATGTCTAACAGTTCTTGAAATGTTCTCATCTCTATGAGTTAGGAACATTTATGTCGTTAGTATAATTATTTCCATTCAAAAACATATATACATGCACTCACAAAATGCATTCAACAAATGCATTTAAGTATACAATTCTATCATGTATGAGTGCAACTCTACCACTTACTAGACATTAGTGCAACTCTCAATGCCTATTTATTCAATGCACCTTTGTATTGATTTTTAGAATGATCTTTATCTAAGTCATGTATCTCACCATTCATAAATTGGAAATCTGGCCAATGTCTTGACACATTCTCCACACACTTCCCATTGTCTTCTCAATTACCTAGATGCCTTCCTTTTTGACCCGAACACTACACCAAGAATACAATTCGGTGGTGTTAATTAGTGTTAGCAAAAAGGTTGCAGTCCAAGTTTTATTAAAGGTAGGAATCTCATTGGGTATTTGTGTGGTACGTAACCTTTCTATATCCATACCTTTCCATATCCAACCATGTCGTGGTCTCATACATGACTAGCTTTCCTGGCATCATTCCTATAACAAGTTCTCATCTTATATTTCTTTGGTTATTACCTCGTAACCAAATTAACATGACATGCTACTATGTCAGTGTGTGCATTCACAAGATAAAAATATTTGATAACTATAACAAGCCGCTAGCCTTTACCACACCTAGTGGTATCTTATTCATGTTAATGCATTTAAACAATACCATACTGCGTATTATAAAAATTCAATTTGGGGAAATTCATGTGCTCTTCATTGTAACCATTGTGCATGATTATTTCTGACCTGAGCACTTTCTAGCCAAATCACTCTTGGTTTCCTTTGCTTTTCCATCTAAATCCTAAACTGATATTAACCTTCAACTTTTATTTAATTCCTGGATCCATCTATCCCAACTCATACTTGGATGACTTATAATTCCAATCATGTTGTCTTATAGACTTTGGATCTTTAACATCCATTTACTTTTCGAATTGGACTACTTCAGCTCTTTCTTGACTAAATGCTTTAGTATTTGAGTTTTCTTCCACTCTTCTCTTCTCCTTGCCAACTAGCCTCAAACTTGGCTTGCATAGTCAATCTCTAGCATACTGTAAGGATGCACATATGCCTCCTTCTATAGCTGCATAGAATTAATTAAAAGTACTTAATACTGCTTTTAATTTACCATCATAATTTCAAGTGATACTTCCACCCCCTGGAAATGTCACTCATGGCTCTATTCCACTTGAGATGGATTCTTCTCAACCACCATCTCTTTTGCATTCAAAACCATGTATAGAACCATTTTATTCTTCATGGTTCCTTACTGACTCTCTACAGAGATTCATTTCACTTTTAAGTCTTTCTTGGCTTTGACATCTCCACGCTATTGTGGAAATATCTTCAATACCTTTGGAATGCATAAACGATCATCTACTATTATTGCTTTCCCTCTTGGAGTGTTGTCCTGCATTCCCATTGGCTTGATATCTACCTCATGATTTATTATTCCCATATCCTGGGATGTTCATGGACTTGTAACTACATATTATGCTGATATTAATTTTCAACATTCCACTACTATTTGGATCCCTCTGATCCAACTCCTACATGACCCAATTATATTTCCAGTCATGTTTTCTGAGTAACCTTGGATAGTTAACACCAAATTCCTTCTTGAGGTACTTGATTTATCCCTTCCTTATTTGATCATATCAGCAGTTGGATTTTCTTGATGACTATTACTTTCTCCTGTCTTAACTAATCTGATTTCAAACTGACTTGCATAATCCTTTTCCATCATGCCATATTGATGCACCTATGCCTCAACTGACACTCTTTACTTATGTGCACCTTCATTTCTTTACCCTTGAAGTGATGCCCTTCATACATGCTTCCACTTCGCACTTTGATAACCATAAGGGAAGCATTACTCTATAATTGCATAACTAATCCTTGGATCTGATGCACTATTTATCCATATATGCATGAAGCCTCTTTCTTTATCTGATTACTATCATTATGATAGTCAATTCCTTTTATAATAGATCTGACTCCAATGTATTGCTTAAGTTGTATATTGGTTTCATTGGGAGTGAATGTACTTTCACTAATTCATTCACTACATGATCTATTCCTTTGCCCATATTCCATTTAATACTTGACTAACATGAGTGGACTTCCTCTAGTGGCTTCCCAAGACTTTATGGCTACACCCAGATTCATACCTTAACATTTTGTAGTCTTGGATTTTGATCATCTTATGAGAGATTTTTGTCATAGCACTCTTTCCCTGAGTACCTCTGCTTATATTTAACTAAATTTCAACCTTCTCACCTCTTAAGAACTAAAATTTTTTACTGTGCAAAGATGTGCAACCAACAAAATTTGTTAGGCTAAATAATTTAACAATTTTATGAAATTGTGTACAATTATGTTCCAATAATGCATCAGAATTATTTCTTTTGATTTCCTGAAAATTGAATGCTCGATCAATTTTCTGGGTGAATAATTAGACTCCTCTATCCAATACCTTACTAATGATTGCTCCCTTGCTCAATTCTGCGTCTTGAGCAAAAAGATATGGTCATTTGAAAATTGTTCATTAATTTTTCTGTTCACACTTCAACTTGGTGCAAATCTGCGTTGTAATTATGCATTTTTGCACCTACTCCATTGGTGTTTTCGTAAGAGCTCAATTGTTTTTCTTCATATACATATTTTGGACAGTTTGTCCAAGTTTTACCTCTTTATGGGTTTTGGGCTGCTAGTTACAGCCTGTTGAAGTTCTAGGACAATTAGTGTTTTTGGTCTGGAATGCTACAGGTACCTTCTTTGCCATATTAAACATTTTTAACATGCCCAGAATTTTATTTCAACTCTAGGACTATCTTCTATGGTTCAATATCTTTCCATAGACTATGCCTGTGCCTCAATCTGATTCTGGAGCAGAAAGTTATGGCCCTTCGAAGTTAGTTGGGTCTTAAAATTTACCCTCCATTGTTTGTCTTGTAACTTCCTCATAAAAGTTTTGTTTGATGAACGATTTACACCGTTAGAAAGCTCTCTTTGGGCTCTTTCATTTGAGCCGCAAAGACAATGTGTACCTCGGTACACTCTTTTCTTGGGGTTTTTGAGTAGCTAAAAACATTGTTTAGGGCCTCAAAAATGCACTGCAAAAAGATGACCTTCAAACAGTATAAAATGTCACAGAAATTCACTAGTTTTTTGTTGTTGTACACCATCCAAATGACTTCATGCACACAAATTTGAAAATTTACACCCATATTTAGCCTGTGCAGCAACAACATAAGGTAATGCATGCTCCACACACCTTTAACCAATCTGGATCACTTCTTTGTCGCGCCAATAACGGGTGCGCACTACTTTTGTGTCGTGCACCAATATCCACCGTGCACAATTTTGGTTCATGCACTAAACCTATTGCATGCAATTTTGTGTCATGCGCTAATATTTTGTGTGCATTGCACTCTATGCGCTGCACCATGCCAAAGTTTAGTACGCCCCCACCGCGCACCAATAATCTGCGTGCACCATTAATTAAATTGTCTTGCGACAACATATACCCACATTGCGCATGCACCAACAAAATTCCTCTGCACTCTGTTAATATTGTGCACACCACACACACCATTATTATGTGTGCCAATATTACACATGCTCCACTCAATTCGCACCGCGCAATGCTAAATTTAGTGCACACAGCCATGCAATACCACTCTGCACCGCGCAACGCCAAATTTAAGTGCGCACACCCGCGCACCAATATTTTCCGTGCATTACCATTTTGTACCACGCAGAACCAAATTTAAGTGCACACACTTGCGCACCAATATTTTCCGGACATTACCACTCTACACCGCGCAGCGCCAAATTTAAGTGTGCACACTCTCACGCCAATATTTTCCGCGCATATCTACTCTACACCGCGCAACACCAAATTAAAGTGTGCACACCCGCACACCATTATTTTTTTGTGCATTACCAATTTACACCACACAACACCAAATTTTAGCGCGTGTAGCCACTCACCCTTGTTTTCCACACATCACAAGTTTTTCACTGTGCATCATGCATTTTTAGTGTGCACACCTGCACACATTCATTTTTATGCACATCAATTCCTCATGAACTCTGTTGCAGAAATTGGGGCTTTTGCCAAAACTTTTCCCAATTTTCACCATAGACATTCTGCAACTATGAAATTTGTTCAATTTCACCCTGATAACACCAATTCAACCTCTGCAACAACAAATCGTTGTCGGTTGATATTTCTAGAATGAATTTTCCCAAACTCAATTCACGAATTGAGAATTTTAATCAACTAATCTCACTCCATCTGTCATGGCTTCCCTTTAACTTCAAATTCGACCAATTCTAGGTCTGAATTTGCTATAACATATATTAAATTAAGAATATCTCACCACTTGGCCAAATTTCTCAATTTTCTCATGAATTTAACAACAAAAAATGGAGCTTTTGCCCAATTCCACACAATTGCTTCTAATTTTTACCATGGGTGCTCTGTAACTTGAAATTTGGCCACTTCGAAATTAATTCTCTATGAAATTTCACTTCAACTCAACTTGTGCGGCCGATCCAGGCTCAGTGTTGAAAACTGGAGCTCTGATACCATATTGTAACATCCCCAACATCTAGTTGGGCTATGCCACATAAAATTTTCGAACTATATACAAATAAAAACATATACACACATAAACTCTTGCAGAACTTTATATATATAACTTAAATAGAAAAATACATTATGCAAATGCACAGATTCATACAAAATAATAATAAAAATACACATGTAGCACACACAGGAAAAACCCATAAAAATAAATGCATAAATAATAATGCAGCATGTAATTTAACACACAATTGACACTTATCTTGGTAAGAATATCACCAGTTGCATGCAAAACTTCCACGAACTTCCCAGCCTTAGACCACACTGTTCATTACTCTCAGCAGTGGGTCACCCCCAAGCTGGGACTAAACTCCACCCGAGTAAAGGGATTCCTAACCAGGATAATGTATCTTGGAAAATAGGAAAGACTCTATCACATGTGCCAACTCAAACTAATAACCTACAGTCCTGCATTCCCCACATGTCTGTCCCACCCCAAGAAGTGTGCCCCTTCTCTGCTCAACAGTCCTTCAGCTTCCCCACTTCCTTTTTGGGGCTTCAACAACAGGATGGACAGGAAGTCTCAAAGCCCTGTAGTTGTAGTTTGTCACCTTCGAGAAATCAATTCCCAACAATTCTCTCACCTAGAGAGAATTTATCATGGGCCTGACAACCCACCTCTTCAGTCCAACTCCCAAGATAACTAGGTACAAGTATGGGTATGGTACTGATACAGGTACATGTAAGGTTACGGTTACGGGTACAAGAAGGTACGGGTATAGGTATGAGTATGGTGGACAACTGAATGAGTCTTTGAATGATGATGGAATGAATGAATGAATAATAAAATGAACTAAGTCCAAACTATATGTATGCATGTTTCCAACTTGACATGTGTCATGTTGAGAACCACTTTGGCCCACGTGTCCCCATCCTTAGAACTTAGGATAAAATAATTATCCATACTTTATACTTTAAGGAATATTAATATAATATTCTTTTTTTGGCTTAAACTCCCTAGCTTAGCCCCTTATCCTTAACTTTTATCCCCCCTTTACCTAACTAGTGGAGTTCAGTCCCCCATACTCTTTTATCGTGGTCAGTCTACACACAACGATGTATTATATAAATGATAAGACATATACAAAAATAGGCTCAGTGGCCTTTAGAATCTAGCGTCTCTAGCCCAATTCAACACATAAGCCTCCTAGCTTATAATAAACTGGCTCACCAGCCTACAAAACACAACGTATACACAAAGGCTCTCTGGCCTCAATATTGTGCGCACTTAAGTTTGCTATGTGCGATATCCTGGAATGCGCACACTTCATCATTTTAGTGCACAGTACATGTGCGTACTATACCATGGAAGGTGCATGTAAAAATGATATCAACAACTCACCAGCTTATAAGAATTTTTACATTTACATTTACAATTTGGGGTTCAACCTAGGGTTATTACAACAACAATCATGTTTATAAATCAAAATATAAAATAAAATTACCATGCACTAATTTATGTGTTTTTCCAAGGCAAGCCTCACTGGAAAACCCAAGGGACGCTTCCCCACATTTGTGAATGACATCTCTGGTAAACCCATAAGCGTCGACTTGTGTGCCTCACCTAAGGGGATTCAAAATATGCACTTGCTAGCATGGAACTAACCAAATTCCCAATAACATTGGTGACAACCAATTGAGCTAACCCCTTGGGATCCTTTTTAAAGGTCATTTTTATCCCTTTACAATGGGTCTAGAAGACGTTGCATCATATACTTGAAAGTTATAGCAGCTTTCTAGAATATCTTTACCTGTGAGGAAAGAAAGGATAAATTCTAAGGTTAGTTCAAACATGCATGAGTTACTAGATAGTTCACACTGGAGCCTTTCTAGATCTTCACAAGAGCCAGTGTGCCTGACCCAACCCAATTCCTTTTACAGGATTCTAAGGGAATCAATGAGATTTGATCCAGAGACCTTCGAACATTTGCACAAGACCATCTACCAATCAAGCTAACCATTGGGGATGAATATTAATTTATATGCATAAAACCACCAACATAAATCCGTCTTACCTCGAGATGTTTTGAGAACCATACAACTTACTTCTCAGTTTCTTTTTGATCCCTCTTGATGCTTAATATATATATAATTAAGATGGATTTGTGATAGTATCATACAATCCATTATTTCCTTCGTTTACATGCTCTTATAACTTAAGTGGAATGGACAAGCCCTTCCACATCATGGCAAATGTTATAAATGGTCATGTGATGATGCAAAGGTTTTGACATCAAATTGTGTGCATGTGAATTTTAAGTTTAAACTAGTAGAACTAAATATGCAACATGTTTTTGTTTATATTTGACTACCTAGTATCATTTAAATTATTAATCATTTTCATACTTATTGGCTCTTTTTTGTCTTCTTCTATAAATGTTCTTACACATTCACCTTTATATAGATTACATACAATTCTATTTTCTTTTATCTCAAACAAATTGTACATATCAACATCAACATGAATGCAAATGTCAAGGGTTTGAAATTGCCATATTAATTTGTGTGGTATAAGGGCTTAGAATCATATAAATTTGTGTGATATAAGGGCTTAGAATCATATTATACTTAAAATAATCAATCTTGTCTAATGGGTGATTTAAAACGACCATTCAAAACAACCATTTTCTTGCTCGAGAATTATCTTCCCACAATTACATGCCCCCCACTCCCACCCTCATATGAGGATGGGGGTGGGGGGAATATTAGAGAAAATGTATTATTTGACCTCTTTTACAAATATATTTAAGTAATGACGAGAAAGAAGATGAAGAAGAAAAGACCAATTGTATATGTACAAGTCACATTAAGGCATTTGACATTGACCTACATTTTTTTGGTTCATATTAAACGACATATTAAATATCACTTAACTTAAATTGTGGTGATATAAGTTTTATAGAAGAGAAATTTGGGTATCCTTCTTGAAAGGAGTATTTACCTACATATATAGGGAGGAGTATTTACCTGCTTATATAGGAATATTTAGATGAATCTTTTCTAGACTTTCCCAAAGGCATCATGTCCATATATATGTGAGGGATACCCAAAAAACTCTTAGCATCGTTATCATCTTAACGCTTAATAACTTTTAAAAAATAGAGTGGGAGATAGTGATAGATGTTATTTAGATTAATATAATATAATATAAAGGGTTTAGTTTTTTTTTTTTAAGCAAGAAAATATTATAATATTTAAATTTCTTGGTGTAGTTTTAGTTGATATAATTTCAATATCATTGTGTAAATAAAATTTGATTCCTAAAATAATTTGTTAGTGGTTTATAAGAGAGTACATTTCAATATAGGTTAAAGGTTGTTCAAGACTAGTAAGGTCTTGATGTGCAAACATATCATCTTGTGTAGAGAAAACCTAACCACTTGAAATATTACAAGAAAGTCAATATTTCTAATGGTCATTACTAAGATTATTTAAAATGAGGTCACGTGTTTTTAATAACATATAACATTAACCAATTATATGTGTATTTGCACATCCTCCATATTATTATAATACTAAAAAAATATTCCAACCTACAACACATTATCTTTATTTCGAAGGCATGTATATAGGAATAGGTTCTGCCCCAAACCTGTCAACAGAAACCTATCAACCAAAACTTGTCAACCAACCAATACCACTTTATGTCAATACCATCTACTAGGTTGTGTTTCCACATGTTCTGTCTCTTTTTTGTTCCTTTGTTGTTTGTATCTCTTTGTTGTCCACCTGCCCCAAGTAACTTTACTTTATTTTTCAGTTATCTCTTTTGTTGGCAATGCGCATTCAACCTCCTATGTCATCCCTACAGCCACCGCCATATGGAAATTATCTCTGTGCACACAGAGAAGCTAGGAGAATGCATTACAACGTTGCAGCAACTCGTTTATCCGTTTGGAAAGGTAAAACCTTGAGTCTTTGGAAACATTTTAATCTTTAGCTTTGAACGGTTCATTTTAGGGAAAAACAAAAACCTATCCAATATTTATTGACGCAAACCCCCTATACTGCCTAGGGCTCACGCGACCTCCCGGTCTAAGGACCGTTGAATAAGGGAGATGAATTAGCTCTTGGGCTCCTGTTGAGCCCTCAAAACAATTTTCCACATGCCTCTTACCTATCCCCCGCGCGAAAAATCCAATCCGTGAGGGTCCTCATTCACCGACAAAGTCCTCCAAGTGACTCCAGGCTGAAATCGTGGGCCAATCTTCACATTTCTGAAGAATTCAGGACTTCAGAGCTCCAGGCTTCAGGAGTTCCAAGAGGTTGACACACACAACTCTCCGGATCACCGAACTTCGAAATGGTGGGGAGTTACGATCAACGATCCACATGTCCCCTAGAATGGATGGCCTAGATTTGCTCTGGGCTTCGGCCCTTCGGGGATTCTCGAATCAAATCTCTTTACACCCAGTTTCCTCCAGAGTGTTAGATCTTTTGACTCCAATATTTTTTGGTGCGTGGCTCTTTGCACCAATGGCTAGGATCTGTTTCAGGATTTAGAACTTTGGGAGTTCTGCAAGCTTGTGCTACAACACCTCCAAATCGATGAATTTCCAGACTTCCGAACAATGTTGGATCTGTAGACACGTGCCCTCACAATTGGACAGTACAGTCTCACTTCGAATCCCAGGACTATAGGAAATCCATGTCCTCCACGACACTTACATGAAAACCTTCGAATACGCGAAGTCCGAAGAACTTTAGGGGTTAACACCCACGCTAATTTCCCAAATTTGATGGTGGCAAGAGATCCTGGCTCCTCCCGATTGGATCTCAGACACTCGTCCTCCAAACAACAGGAATTCTTCCCTTCCAGAACCAAGTCTCACTATCCTTCCCGAGCTCCAACGCACTTCAACTTCAAAAGACTTGGGCTCCAACGGACACCTTGCGCTACTTCTCCTAAGCTTGAGACTTAGAAAATATCACGTGCACTCCTTGCGCTTGTCCACCTTAAGAATCTTTCATTACTTGACTAAGTATTGGCCCTATGCACACCTTGCAAGGTTCTTCTTGAAATTTTATACTCAAACGAGTATATGTGCACTCTTTGCACTCACTCTTCAAAGTTTCACACTATCTCTCCTGAGCTAATGAGTCTGAAAGTGATTCTACCTTTGCAATCCTTATGTGGCTACTGTGCACTCCTTGCACCAGTGTTTCAGAAGAGAAACAATCGAAACTTACATAACACTACAGGTTCATTCAATTAACCACGAAATGCACACACAGGAATATAAAACACAGAAAACAAATAACCCAACATTACCCTGTTACTCAAGGGAAAGCATGTTTAGAGATCTAAAAGCAATTCTTCTCTATTATATTCATTCAACAATACATTTACAAGGTTCTCTTCAACAACTCTTCAAGAATTCTTCAAACACAATTATCTTCAGCAACAATAGAAAAATAATGTTCAGCGACCTCATTTGGGCCTAGATTAAATATATTTATACATGGAGGGGATTCTCAAGCCTTCCTTTGGACTAAGCTAGTTATTTCACACCATAATCAAAGAATTCTACCACTAGGTCTTATTACAATTAAATGAGCATTTTCAATATATATACGAGTCAATGCTCGAAATCTGTACAATCCTACAACTAATTAAGGAAATTACAATCTCCTGAAGTGTTTACAATGGCTATAGCCTCAAAATATTACGGAGCCTTTAAATACAATACTTTCAAAACAGTAAATGACGTGCCCTCCTTGGGATCCAAAAAAATTTGAACGCGCACGCTGGATGTTGATTTTTCCTCCACTTGGCCTCATTGAATGTTGATGGCGATGCTCCTGCATCATACTCCTATGCACAAAAATATTCATGGAGTCCTTTCCATGAGCTCCTGCACTGTCTTTCCATGCTTCTGCATATCAATCTCAGTTATCCAACTGACATTCTCTGCTGGATGATCTTTCCACTTAATGAGATACTCATAATAAATTTTCCTTCTGGTCTTCTTAACAATCCTCTGATCTAGAATCTTCTCTATCTGTGGCTTCTCTGCTATGGGCATATGTTGCTTCCACTGAATTTCCTCTTGTCCATCTGTCCCTTTTGTATCATCCATCATGTAAGGGTACAAGTCTGCTACATTGAATATTGGTGATATTCCAATGTCCTCTGGCAATTCAATCTCATAAGCATTCGCAACAAATTTTCTGAGAATATTACAAGGTCCTGTCTTTTTCATCTTCAACTTGTTATATTTCCCTTTGGGGAATATCTCCTTCCTTAGATGTTCTAAGAATTGATCTCCAGCTTCGAAATTTACCTCTCTTCTTTTCCTGTCTATCCTTCTTTTGTACCTCTAACTGTTATTCTGTAGTTGTCCCTTGATCTGATCTTGCAACTTTTGCATCTATGTAGCAAAATCGTCTGCTCCTATGCTTCGGAACTCATCTCATCCCAAGTTTATCAACTTTGAAATTACTCTTGGGTGCATTCCAAATACTATCTAGAGTGAATTCTTACCAGTGCTCCTATTCTGTGAGTCATTATATGCAAACTCTGCTTGGGGCAGAATTTGATCCCACTAGCTGTTATGTCCAGTGACCAAACTCCTCAATAGGTTCCCTAAACTTTGATTCACCACCTCAGTCTGTCCTTCTGTCTGAGGATGATATGATGAACTGAAATACAAACTTATCCCCAGATTCTTCCACAAAGTCCTCCAAAATTGTCCTACAAATTTGGTATCTCTGTCTGAGACTATACTTCTTGGCAACCCATGTAATCTCACAATCTCCTTGAAAAACAAATTCCCTATGTGAGTAGCATCGCTAGTTTTTTGACACGGCATTAAATGTGCCATCTTCGAAAATCCGTCCACCACCACAAAGATTGAATCATTTCCTCTCTAGGTTCTTGACAATCCCAGAACAAAATCCATACTTATAACATCCCATGGCTTGTTTGGAATAGACAGTGGTTGATACAATCTAGTGTTTTGTTGTTTTCCTTTGGAATACTGGCAGATTCTGCATTTGTCCATGAATTTCTTCACGTCAGACCTCATGCCTGGCCAATAATATGAAGAACTCAACTACGCATATGTATTATCATGGCCAAAGTGCCCAACCAATCCTCCACTATGCTTCTCATTTAGAAAATTATCCCTCATTGAGCATTTTAGAATACACAACTGACTTCCTTTGAATAACAGTCCACCTTGGATCAGATACTCCATCCATTGATTTATGTCCCTTAGCAAAGGGTTCTCACATGCTTCATAAGCTTTCTTGAAATCAAGGTCTTCTTGATACATCACCTTGAGGTGTTCAAATCCTAAGGTCTCCACTTCGAATTCCTACAAGATCAAACATCGCCTGCTCAAATCATATGCAACTTTGTTAGCGCTCCCAATAATATGCTTAATAACAAATGTAAAATTATGCATGAATTCTACCCATTCGGCATGTCTCTGGTTCAATTTCTCCTGTCTGGTTATAAACTGCAAAGCTTGATTGTCAGTATACAAGACAAACTCTTTCGGGATAAGATAATGTCTCCACTTTTTCAAAGCTTGTATTACAACATAAAATTCCTTATCATATGTGGAATACTTCTTCTTAACATCACTCAGCTTCTCACTGAAATAAGCAACAAGCTTATTGTCTTGACTTAAAACTGCGTCAATGTCCACTCCACTAGCATCACATTTAACCTGAAAGGTGTTCTTAAAATATGGCAAAACTAAAATAGGTTGTTCCATTATCTTTTCTTTCAGCACTCTAAATCCTTTTTCAGCCTCTTCTGTCCAATTAAAGATTTATGGTTTCCAGTATGGGTGCACAAATATTGTTGAAATTCCTGATGAATTTCCTATAAAACTCGTCAACCCATGAAAACTTCTTACTTCGAACACACTTCTTCGAGAAGGACATTCTTTGATTTCCCTCACCTTCTCTGGATCCATCTTCAACTCATTTGAAGAGATTACAAACCTCAAATATATAAGTTTTGATTTCATTATAGAACATTTTTTCAAATTCACTAACAACTTCTCCTGCTGCAACCTCCTCAACACCATCTCCAAGTGTCTGCGATGCTCCTCTTCAGTCTTACTGAAAACTAGGATGTCATCTAAGTAATCAATTACAAACTTACCAATAAAATCCTTGAGTACCTCATTCATCAACCTCATAAATGTACTTGGGGCATTGGTTAAGCCAAATGGCATAAATAGCCACTCATACAATCCTTCATTCGTTTTGAATGATGTCTTCCATTCATCTCCCTCTCTCATCCTTATCTGATGATAGCCACTCTTCAAATCTATCTTAGAAAATAATTTTCTCCACTGAAGAAATCCATTAAATCATCCATATTGGGTAAAGGGAATCTATACCTGATAGTTATCTTGTTGATGGCTCTTGAATCTGTGCACATTCTCAAACCTCCATCTTTCTTTGGACTCAACACAGTTGGTACTTCACACGAAGTCAAACTTTCCCTGATCAAACCTTTATCTAACAACTCTTGGACTTGATTCTTGACCTCTTCATTCTCTTGAGGGTTCAATCTATATGATGTTTTGTTTGGCAAACTCACTCCTGGAATAGGATCGATATGGTTACCGATACTCCTGATGGGCAGTAAAGAGTGAGGTAACTCATCCACCACGATATCAACAAACTCATCCAATAACTCCTGAACCTCCACAGGTAAATCATTAATAGAAGTGTTTGTGAGAATGACTCTCGTCTTACCTACAACAACGAACTGCATTTTCTGTTTTTTCTTGACTTCTTTCAAGAGTTCCTTCCCACTCATGAGAAGTATACTAGGACTAGCTTCTTCTTTGACTCCTTTATCTTCTATCAGCAACAACATATGTTTACACCCATTCTTCTCAAGGGTATAAGTTTTCTTTCTCCCATCATGTATGACATTCATGTCATATTGCCACGATCTTACCAACATAACATGACAAACATCCATAGGTATAACATCACATAAGACTTCATCTCTATAGCCACATATTTTAAATTCAACTTTACATTGTCAATTTACCCTGACTTGATGTCCTTTTGGAAACCAAGATATCTTGTATGTATTCAGATGTGTATTCGTCTCTAGCTTCCACTTTTCCACCATCTATGTGGATACCAAGTTATTAGTACTTCCACTGTCTATGACCACCTTGCATACCCTATCTCTGGTCTTGCAAGTAGTTATGAACAAACTATTCCTCTGGACTATTTCTTGTGCCTCTTTCTCTAGCTTTACGAGTACTTTCCTCATCATGAGTGACCTTCCTTCTTTTGTTGCTTCTGCCTTCATGTCTGTCTCCACATTCTTCTTCTATGCCTCATAAATGTGAGCTTCTCCTCCTCCTGCATTCTTTTTCTCAGGACATTCCCAAGACATGTGCCTTGTCTTTCCACAGGCATAACACTTCACTTCTCCTCCTTTCCCTCTTCCTCTTCCTCTAGAAAAAGATTTTATTCCACCATAGTGTCCTCCTCTAGAACTTCCTCCTCTATCTATCTGACTGTGATACTTTCCAGCTTCTCCTCTTGGTTTCTGGAATTTTTCTCTGACCATTCCTCTTCCTCTATCAGGACTTTTTCCTCTGTTTTGTTGACTCTGTTTTCTGGCCAACTTTTCTTCTGCCTTCAGGGGTACCTGATAAACATCTTCCATATTTCTCATTGTCATCATGCTGATCTCATCCTAGATTTCATATTTGAGGCCATTAATATACCTGGCGAATTTTTCTTCATCATTCTCCCTATGTCCCGCTCTTATGTTCATTTTGTAGATCTCTTTAGTGTACTCTTTCACTAACAAACCCTTCTGTCTCAGATTTTGCAACTTCTTGAACAGATTTATCTGATAATCCTTGGGTATGAATTTAGCTTTCAATTTGGCTACCATTCTATCCCAATCCTTGATCTTTGACTTACCTTTACACCTTCTATCGACTTGCAATTCATCCCACCATAGCGTTGCATGTCCCTTCAATATGGTCACAACATGTTTTACCTTCTTCTCATCATCAATCTCCTCATAATCGAAGTACTTCTCCAAAGCACTTATCCAGTCAAGCAGTTCTTCAACATCCAAATTGAATTCATACATTGGGACTTCCACTTTTGCTTTGGCTCCCATTTTAACAAAAACTCTTAGTAGTTGCTCCTTTGCTTCTTGTTCTCCTGCAACTTCTTCTGCTTCAACATATTCACTTTCAGCTTCACTGACGTCACCAACTTCAGGTGCTCTTCTGTGCGTTATCTCCATACCATCCAACCTTGCACAAAGTTGTCTCGTCTCTTCTCCTATGGTTGCGTTTACCACTAGTCTCTCTCTGCGTCTTCTTGGCGGAATGATTCCAAGTTGTTTTTTACACCGAGCTTAATTCATACTCTAATACCACTTGATGCAAACCCCAACCACCCCAGGGGCTTGCGTGACTTCCCAGTCTAAGGATCATTGAATAAGGGAGCTAAATTAGCTTTCGGGATCTTGTTGAGCCCTCAAAACAATTTTCCACATGCCTCTTACCTATCCCCTGCTAGAAAAATCCAGCCCGCAAGGGTCCTCACACACCGACAAAGTCCTCCACATGACTCCGGGCTGAAACCATCGGCCAATATTCACTTTTCCAAAGAATTCGAGACTTCGAAGCTCTGGGCTTCTAGAGTTCCGAGAGGTTGAAAAACACAACTCTTCAGATCGTCAAACTCCGAAATGGTGAGGAGTTACGATCAACGATCCATGTGTCCCCTAGAATGGATGACCTATATTTGCTTCGAGCTTCGGCCCTTCGAGGATTCTCGACTCAAATCTCTTTACACCCAGTTTCCTCCGGAGTGCTAGATCTCTGGACTCCAAGATATGTTGGAACATGGCTCTTTTCACCAATGGATAGGATCTATTTCAGGCTTCGAAACTTTAGGAGTTCCACACACTTGTGCTACAATGCCTCCAAATCGTCGGATTTCCAGACTTCCAAAAAACGTTGGATCTGTAGACACGTGTCCTCACAATTGGACCGTCCAGTTTCACTCCAGATCCCGGGACAACGGGAAATCCATCTCCTCCACGACACTTACATGAAAACCTTTGAATACACGAAGTCCGAAGGACTTTAGGGGTTAACACCCACGCTACTTTCCCAAATATGATGGTTGCAAGAGATCCCGACTCCTCCCGATTAGATCTCGTCCACTCGTCCTCCAAATAAAAGGAACTCTTCCCTTTAATAACTAAGTCTCACTATTCTTCCTGAGCTTTACCAACTTCAAAAGACTTGGGCTACAACGCACACCTTGCGCTACTTCTCTTGAACTTGAGACTAGAAAATCTCTTGCGCACTCCTTGCGCTTGTCCTCCTTAAGAATATTTCAACATTTGACTAAGTGTTGGCCCTGTGCACACCTTGCAAGGGTCTTCTCGATCTTTTATAATCAGATGAGTATATGTGCACTCCTTGCACTTAGTCTTCAAAGTTTCATGCTATCTCTCCTGAGCTAATGAGTCTAAAACCGACTTTGCCTTCGCACTCCTTACATGGCTATTGTGCACTCCTTGCACCAGTGTTTCAGAAGAGAAACAATTGAAAATTACATAACACTACAGGTTCATTCAATTAACCATGAAATGCACACACAGGCATATAAAACACAGAAAGAAAATAACCCAACATTACCTGGTTACTCAAGGGCAATCATGTGTAGACATCTAAAAGCAATTATTCTCTATTATATTCATTCAACAATACATTTACAAGGTTCTCTTCATCAACTCTCTAAAACAACTCTTCAAGAATTCTTCAAACACAATTATCTTCAGCAACAATAGCAAAATAATGTTCAACAACCTCATTTGGGCCTAGATTACATATATTTATACATGGAGGGGATTCTCGAGCCTTCCTTCTGACTAAGCTAGTGCTTTCACATCATAATCAAAGCATTCTACCACTAGGGCTTATTACAATTAAACGAGTATTTTCAATATAGATACGAGTCGATGCTCGAAATCTGTACAATCCTACAACTAATTAAGGAAATTACAATCTCTTGAAGTGTTTACAATGGCTCTATCCTCAAAATCTTACAAAGCCTTTAATTACAATACTTTCAAAACAGTAACTGTTGCACTCTCCTTGGGATCCAAAACAGTTTGAATGCTTGCGTTGGATGCTGAGTTGTCCTCCACTTGGCCTCATTGAATGTTGATGGTGATGCTCTTGCATCAATTATGTATGAAGTTATTTGTCCCACGAAGGTTATATTTCATGGCCTAATCTTGATTTTGCAGACTAATACGACATTCGTTCTTCTTGAAGCCATGGGATACCTTAAATTTCTACAAGAACAGATTCAAGTACGAAGTCTTTGCTTTGTACGAGTTCTCGTGAAATTTTTGTTCTCTTCGTAATTTCTGTAAGAAATTCACAAGTTTGAGTGCCTACTGATTGTAATGTAGACGGATTAAATGCTTCATAATACATTAAATATATTCCGGCTTCAATATTAAACTAGCTTCGGAATTCATTTACCACCCAACATGGATTATAATAAAGTTTTGTGTTTAGAGAAACGATTTGTGACAAAGATGATAGATTTATGGACATTTGTAACACATACGGTCTAAATTGATAAGTTGCCAAGCTCCAGGTCTATTTTTTACCGAGCATTTTCTCATTCTTCTTTACACAGGAAAATTAAAAGAAAAAAATAGATTCTTTGCTCAAATATCTTCCCAGATTTGATGAGTTAGGGTTTTTTATTTTATGACGCTTAAGCATACAAAGCTTTATTGCAATTTTTTTGAACCTGTGTTGTGTTTTGCAGGTATTGAGCTCACCTTATCTCAAAGGCATTCCCTCTAATCAAAAGGTAAACTAAATCTTTTTCCTTTACTACAACGACCAAAATGTTTTCCATGTCTCATCAATTCGACCGATTCCTATTTGCATGAAGAGTATAGAGATTGCATCATCCATTGCAATATAAAACCTGAGAATATATTGTTAGTTGACCATTTCCATGCCAAAGTCTCTGAGTTTGGGCTTGCCAAGCTCATAGATGTGAGAGAACATCAAAATCATGCTTTGACTAGTGTTATGGGGACGAGAGGATATTTGTCTCCAGAGTGGCTTGCCAATTTACCAATCACTTCCAAATCTGATGTTTCCAGTTATGGAATGGCTTTGTTGGAGCTTGTTGGTGGAAGAAGATGTTAGAATAATTAACAATTCTTTATATGCAGAATAAACTCTTAAAAGAATCGAAAACTTGAATTGCCGAATAAATCATACCTCCGGCCATTGATGCTATGTTTGCTTTTACTAATTGCTGTGGAAGTTTTCCCACTTCAACACCAGATTTGCTTTGGGCTCCCTTTGAGATGTCTTGAACTTCGATATCAGCCTTGCGTTCCTTCACTACTGAAATAGATGGCAAAACAAATCTTTCATCCGTATGGCACTTCCAAGCTCTGCTCACTCTAACTTGATGGTGTAAGACTAAAGGGGATTGAATTAGCAAGCTTGGGGACCAAACAGAAGTGTTTATAGCCAAGCTTCCATCAAGCTTATGTTGGCTATGTGTCAAGTGTTCCACAGATCATGGTAGAGAACCGCAGAGGAAGTAATGGACCACTTCAGGTGCTCCCAACAAGAAACTAATTTAACTGTAGTCGGTTTCCGTAATTTAAGGAAATAACTACAGTTGGTTTCCAAATCAACTGCAGTTGTTATGGGAGCTATCAGTGGTAGTTGAGGAGCCGTTAATAACCGTTAAGGGAGCTTACATTCTCCCACTTGGTCCATACTTCCACTCTTAATGTCTCATCTTAAAACCCATTGAAAATCTGTATTAAGTAATAGATACATGAATCATGGCGATAAGTCCTCTTATGGCGAGTATTATCTTCCATGTATTACTATGTATTTATTTCTATTAGAACTTATGTGGCAACAATTTCTTAATGAATAAACCTTATGTTTATTCTTGGTCCTACACATATGAATTCTCTCAAATCAAATTAAGGTGCACATAAATA
>ML778377.1:1768426-1802490 GCA_009831015.1 Picea engelmannii | reverse complement strand
TTGGTTCAAATTGAACCTATCACCCTTCACAATGGGAGCTATACTTGGTGAACAATCCTTCATCTGAAATCTCTCTAAAATTTTATTAATATAGGTTTCCTGAGACAGACCCAAGATGCCTCAAAATCTGTCTCTATGGATCTCAATGCCAATGACATAAGATGCCTCATCCATATCCTTCATATCAAAATTTTTAGAGAGGAATTGTTTCACCTCATGTAGCAAACCCTTATCATTGGTTGCTAGCAAAATGTCATCCACATATAAAACAAGAAAACAAATTTTGGTCCCACTAACTTTTAGGTATATACATTGATCCATAATGTTTTCTACAAAACCGAAAGAAGAAATTACATTATGGAATTTCAAATATCGTTGGCAGGATGCTTGTTTTAAACCATATAAGGATTTCTTGAGCTTGCAAACCAATTGCTCACCATCACTAGAGGGGAATCCTTCAGGTTGTTTCATGTAAACCTCCTCCTCTAGATCTCCATTGAGAAATGTCGTTTTCACATCCATTTGTTGCAACTCCAAGTCGAAATGGGCTACTAATGCCATGATAACGTGCAAGGAATCTTTCTTAGATATAGGAGAGAAAGTCTCTGTGTAGTCGATTCCTTCTTTCTGAGTGAATCCTTTAGCAACAAGTCTTGATTTGTATCTCTCAATGTTGCCCAATGAGTCTTTCTTTGTCTTAAAGACCCATTTACATCCAATGGATTTTGCACCATTAGGCAACTCAACAAGATCCCAGACTTCATTACTCTTTATAGAATACATCTCTTCCTTCATGGCATCGTACCATAATTCTGATTCTTTGCAACTCATGGCTTGTGAAAAGGACTTGGGATCATTTTCAGCTCCAATGTTATAGTCAGATTCTTGCATATACACAACATAATCATCAGGAATTGTTGATCTCTTTGGTCTAGTAGATCTTCTTAATGTTGTACCACCATCTTCTTGAGAAGTATGTGGTTCAACTCATTGTTCAAAAGTTCTTGGAAACTCTTGAACTACCTGATCTACTGGAATGTCGTCAGCAGCTTGTGGAACTTCAACAATTGGTTGTTCAACACCAGTTTGTACTTGAGGGATGCTGTGAACAATAACCAATCTATCACTTGAGGTGGAAGGTTGAGATTCTGAATGATCCTTCTCAGAAACCATGTTCCTGGTTTGATCGCTCCCACTGATCAAGTCATTTTCAAGAAACTTTGCATTTCTTGATTCCACAATCCTAGTGCCGTGAGATGGACAATAAAATCTGTAACCTTTAGAACTTTTAGCATATCCAATGAAATACCCACTAATGGTCCTTGGGTCCAGCTTCTTCTCTTGTGGATTATATATTCTCACTTCAGACGGGCATCCCCAAACGCAAATATGTCGCAAACTCGGTTTCCAACCTTTCCATAATTCAAATGGCGTTTTAGGAACAGCCTTGGTTGGAACTTGGTTTAATATATACGCTGTCGTCTTAAGTGCTTCAGTCCACAAGGATTTAGGAAGATTGGAGCTGCTAAGCATACTCCGCACCATGTCCAATAATGTTTAGTTTCTTCTTTTTGCTACACCATTCTGGTCGGGTGAACCAAGCATGGTGTATTGAGCAACAATCCCATGCTCTTGAAGAAATTTTATGAATGGCCCAGGTGCTTGTCCATCTTCTGTGTATCTACCATAATATTCTCCACCTCTATCTGATCTCACGATCTTAATTTGCTTTCCGCATTGTTTCTCTACTTCAGTCTTAAATATTTTAAAGGCATCTAATGCTTCGTTCTTTTTATGAAGCATGTAGAGATACATATATCATGAGTAATCATCTATAAAAGAGATGAAGTAACTCTGACCATGTGAGTCCATGTCTGGACTACATATATCAGTATGTATGATCTCTAATATGTCTGAACTCCTATTGGCACCTTTCTTTGACTTTTTGGTTTGCTTTCCTTTTATGCAATCCACACAAGTCTCAAAATCAATAAAATCCAGAGTATTAAGTACCCCTTCATTTACCAATCTTTTAATTCTTTCTATGGAGATATGACCTAGTCTCCGATGCCATAATTTAGAGGAATCATCATTAATAACACATCTTTTAGTGCCAATGTTAACATGCATTGAATCATAAGTGACATTGTTTTGTAAATTAATGCAGTAAAGACCACCAGACAAAATACCATTCCCAACACAATCAGATTTATAAAATAAACTGAAAGATATTTCTGAAAAGTTGAAGGAATATCCAAAAGGTACAAGCCTTGAAACTGAAATCAAGTTTCTAGAAAAACTTGGAACATAAAAGGTCTTTTCTAATTCTAAAACAAAACCACTACTTAAAGTTAAATAGCATGTTCCTATAGATTCCACATGCGAGCCCATTTTGTTTCCTGATAAGATGCTTTGCTCACTTCCCACTGGCTTCCTTAGGTTTTGCAAACCCTACAAGGAATTTGAAATGTGAATTGTTGATCCAAAATCAATCCACCAGGTGTTAATATTGACATTAACCATATTAGATTCATAACAAACAAACAAGATTGCATTACCTTTGTCTGCAAGCCATTTCTGAAATTTGGCGCATTCCTTCTTCATGTGTCCCTTCTTTTTACAGAAGAAACACTTGGAATCCTTCTTGATATCAGTTTGGGGAGGTACTTTACCTTTCCCTTTCTTATTGGCTTAAGATTTGCCCTTTCCATGCGTTGCCAACATTGCACTTTCTCCTAGTTCCATCACCAGTCTCTCTTCCTCTTGAACACAAATGGTCATGAGTTCATTAATTGACCATTTATCCTTATGTGTGTTGTATGAGATTTTGAAGGGTCCATATTGGTGCGGAAGGGTGTTCAGGATGTAGTGCACCAAGAAAGACTCTGATATTTCAACCTCAAGTTTCTTCAATTGAGCCACAGTGTCCCTCATTTGCATGATCTGCTCGCGCACACCTTTCACACTGGTGAGCCTTAGGGATGAGAACTTCATGATTAGGGTGCTTGCTAGTGCCTTGTCTGAAGTGACGAATTGATCATCAATGGCTTTCAGCAAGTCTCGAACCTTTTCATGCTGATCAATGGAACCACGAATACCAGTTGAAATTTTAGTCTTAATGAACATCATGCTTAGGCGATTAGATCGCTCCCATTGTTCATAAAGCGTGATGTCTGCTACAGTGCTGGTATTAGTGAGTGCTGGTGGTTCATCTTTCCTAATAGCAAGTCTATGTCCATCCACCCCAAATGAAGGAGAACTCTCTCCTTCCAGAACTTATAGTTATCTCCCTTAAGTTCAGGGATATCACAACGAATTTCAGAGAAATTTGCAGGTTATACAACTGCATAAAATTAAAGATTACACGCTTATGTTAAAATTGAGGCCTAAATAAAATTTCATGCTTTACCAATGTAAATCATGCTTAAAATTGAATCTAATGACATAAAAATTGCCTGTGGGCTAAATTTCCAATTCAAGCAGATTCAATTATTCTATCATAGATTTGAACTTTATGATAAAACTATTAATCAATAATTCCTGTGGGTAAGTTATGAATAATTTAATATTTTATCCTAATTAATTATATAAATATAATAAAAATTCCTGTGGGATAAAATTTATTATATTTAGTATAATTAATTACAATTTATGTCTAAATATTCCTTATGTGATCCTAATCAATCATAATATATAATATTATTTAATTAGAGATGTTGTGGCTATTCTCTAATCAATTAAAAATTATATGGATCACTACACATTATTTCTTTTATGCATAAAAATTAACTTAATATGAGAATAATTATAAATTGCATAAATAAAACTATAATATTCATGCATAACATTCAATGATGGGTCTCGTATACTCATCCAAAATAACATGTTTTTAATTAGAGCATAAATAATCAATTCATGCAAATTAAATATGAGCATAATGAATAAATTTGCACAACAACCCAACATCGAACATACTCAATCCCTAATGTTCAGAAAAATTTCATAACTGACACAAACACGTTGTTAATTAGAATTAGACAGCCACATTAGCACAACAGCTTAGGTGCTCCACAACAACCACAGATAAGTATTGAGCCCTAACACCTGCTTCTAGAGAGTATGTTAATTTTATCCAGACATTTGAATAATGACACTGATGACTGTAGGAGAAAAAATTCTAAATATGGCATTGAGCCAAACAGAGCATGTCTATAAACACCAAGGCAGAGATAAAACCTCGCTCTGATACCAAATGTTAGAATAATTAACAATTCTTTATATGCGGAATAAACTATTAAAAGAATCGAAAACTTGAATTGCCAAATAAATCATACCTCCGGCTATTGATGCTACTTTTGCTTTTACTAATTGTTGTGGAAGTTTTCCCACTTCAACACCAGATTTGCTTTGGGCTCCCTTTGAGCTGTCTTGAACTTCGATATCAGCCTTGCGTTCCTTCACTACTGAAATAGACGGCAAAACAAATCTTTCATCCGTATGGCACTTCCAAGCTCTGCTCACTCTAACTTGATGGTGTAAGACTGAAGGGGATTGAATTAGCAAGCTTGGGGACCAAACATAAGTGTTTATAGCCAAGCTTCCATCAAGCTTATGTTGGCTATGTGTCAAGTGTTCCACAGATCATGGTAGAGAACTGCAGAGGAAGTAATGGACCACTTCAGGTGCTCCCAACAAGAAACTAATTTAACTGTAGTTGGTTTCCGTAATTTAAGGAAATAACTGCAGTTGATTTCCAAATCAATTGCGGCTGTTATGGGAGCTATCGACGGCAATTGAGGAGCCGTTAGTAACCGTTAAGGGAGCTTACAGAAGAAACTTTGATATCTTTGGAACAAGTTCTCGACATGGGCATTTGAGAAATTTGAAGGGGGGAATATTTCAAGCAAAGTGGATGAGAGGCTTTGTGGGAATCTAAATATGGATCAGGTGCAGAGGGCCATTCAAGTTAGTTTTTGGTGTATTCAAGAGCAGTCTTATAGGAGACCTTCAATGGGAAAGGTTGTTCAGATGCTTGAGGGATTTTTTCCTATAGAAAGAGCACTAGCCCCTATATCGTTTGAAGGACTTCAAAGCAATGTCAATATCAACACTAGCTGAATCTCTATGCTTGCAACTTCTACTCCCCCAGTTACTTCTTCCTCTTCTGGGTATGTTTTTGAGCGTTCAGATTCACTAGAAGAATATGGAGGAGATACTCTCTTCTGGAAGGTAGTTTACTACTCATGGAAGCTTCGCTTTTGAATTGTACAAGCATGGATTTATGTTTCAAGGGATAAACCTTGCCAGATCACAACTAGAATTAATGGACAAGTGATGAATGATGCTTTAAAGGGATTGTTGTTCATCTTTGACGTCTCAAGACCAACTATTTATGGATATTGATTTTTAATTAAAAGGCCAATCCAGAGCATTCTATAAGGTACTCAAGTTATCAGTATAAATTCAACCAAGGCTTCTTGTTTGAAGAGTCTCAGTTAGGCCGTTTCAACTTTTAGATTTAGAGACTAGAGTAATTGCCAGTTCTATTGTCTCAATGGCAGCATATATTAAGGCATATATTAAGGTGGCATTTTTTTGAGTAGACTCTATGAAATCAGGGATTGCTATGAGGGGTAGGCTGCTTGAGGTATTCCTTGACCCCTTGGTTAAGGACCCATTTAACAAGAGAAAAATAGCATCTAAATAATATAGAAATCAAAGTTAGTCTTGATCTGTCTCTCGCAAGTTTCTCATGTTGACCTATTATAAATAGGGGGATGACACTCTGGCGAAGACCTGGACAATTTAGAAGGGACTCAACCATATTTTTCTTGGCACAAATGACTACTGTTTCATTCCTGTAGATGATTGGTGGAATGTAATAAGTAGCATCTTCATTGTCGAGGTCTATAAATGCCAAGCACGTTTCTGTTCAACCTTTTTACAAATTCCTTTTGTATCATGGCCCATTTAGTTGAACTGTCTATGTTGCGAACCTGAATTTTTCTGCAGAAACGATTTCTTTGCTCGCTTACATATTATTTTTCATTCTCTAGGTAAATATGTAAGTATCACTGTGAAAACTTGATATGTAGAGAAGAAAACAAGCCATAAATAAATCAGTAAATATCATTGTGAAAGATGTATATTTCTACATAAGAAAACAATCCATAAAAGCACTTTATTGTACATTTGACATCTGAATGATTAATGCAAAGTGATATTATTTTTAGTTCATATTTTTGTTAGCATCCAAAGAGCATGAGGGGAGTTGGATAACGTGTCAATGCTTTGGTCTTTTTAATGAGGTGTTCTTGAAATTTGGTATGAAATATGTTGATAAATTTGGATGTTGAAAATAATCATCAAAATCTTTGGTCTTCATTTATAAGTAAACTATAAAATTATTTTTAATATTGATTTTATATTTAATGAAATTATTTATAACATAAATTTATATTATGATCATTATTATTGAAAGTCCTCTTTTTTATTTTATTTTAAATTATGATATTTTTAATATTGATTTTATATTTAATGAAATTATTTATAACATAAATTTATATTATGATCGTTATTATTGAAAGTCCTATTTTTTATTTTATTTTAAATTATGATATAGTGTGTTGTATTATTAATGTTTTTTTTGTTATTTTCTCTTAAATCTTTTTGTAATTTTTTTCTTACTAAATTAGATTAGTAACGATTTATTTTCTACTATTATTTTATATTGTTCAAATCTCTATTTTTTAATTAATGAAATTAAATATTTGATAAAATCTTTTTATGATTATTAATTGTTTTAATAGTGACATGTAATGTTCCTGACTTGACTAGTCTAGGAAACGTTGCTAATGTGTGTGTAGGATGAATTGTTTACAACATATAAATGATCATACAAATAACAAATGAGACAAAGGACTGCAAAGTTTATATTATGATATCTCTGTGAATTACAAAATGGTCGAATGCGGCTGAATAAACTGACAATACTCGACTAGATCAACAAACAAAGGATCTTAGCCAGAATACAAATAAGAAACTAAAAGATAATACCCGGAATATGGGAGCACTACGGAATCAATGGATGCGCTGGGACTATGGCAGTTCTAATGGTAACTGCTGGAAGTCTGGAAAGTTCTCCCTAGGAGCTATACTTTTTGGAATGGCCTGGAAACTGTCCCAAATGATGCGCCCTTCTCTAGTCCTCAGTACTGGTATCTGTCAGACCCCTCTGCTGATGAATCTGGACTCCGGATGGATACCCCTGGGGAATGTGCCCCTCTTCTTCTGGCAAAATGTGTCCTAGTGATTCCACCGTCGGAATCAGACGAGATATGTCTCAAAACCACTGCCTTGGTCTACTGGGAAATGGGTCGGAAGGGTTTTCCTGAATCTGGTATGATGCTTGCTCTGGAACCCCAAAAGCTCCCGCCAAAAGTGTCGCACGTCCAAGTCTGGAAAATGCGTTCTAGTTGATTCCTTTGTCAAAATATTATGAGGAACTAGGCAAAAGATGCATCTTTCCCTCCTCTCAAATGGGTCGGAGGGAAATCTCAGAATTCTCCCTGGATGGGATAAGTCGACTAAAAACCCTCTCAGAAGCTGCGCCCTCACTCTGGATGAATGCGCCTTTGCTGCTGAACACTGTGTAACTGTTGTTGAAGAATGATGGAAGACTTGAATGATCTTCCCAGTGACTAGGGTGTGTCTCTCAACACCGAAATTATCCCACTGGTGTCTTCCTCCTGGAATCCACTAAACTATCTCTCCTGAGATGCGCCTCTTCTCCTCAATGACAAGTCATAATCTGCATAATAATGAATTAGATCGCTGACCCTTCCTTTATAGCTTTCCAAAACCCTAAATCATGCCGAAACCCTAATTCACTGTTGATTTCCAAAACCCTAAATCACTGTTGAAACCCTAATTCACTGTTGACTTCTATTTTTAGCTCATAATGACTTAAAAGCATTTTTAACCCTTTTCAGCTCAATGTCACTTTTTGAATATAACACATGTGACTGGAGTGACCTCTAGTAACCTTTTTTACCCCTCTTTGGCCCTGGCTATAGTCTAACGAGGTGGTTTACACCATTAAGCCTCCTCTCTGGAGCTCCTATTTGGAAAGGGACATTATAGTCCTCCCTTCTCGAAATTGTTTGTCCTCAAGAAATACCAGTCCAGGGTGTTGCAACACCTGCTCGCTCTCCTAAGTAGTGTCCTCTACTAGAAGCCCTCTCCATCTGATCAAACACTCTCTGATGACCCTACTCCTTAGTTTCCACTCTCGAAACTCCAAAACCTCCTCCGGAACTAACTCCAACTGTCCCTCCTCATCCAACGGGGGAAGCTCCTCTTATGTGCTAATAAATTGTCCCACTGCCTTTTTTAGGCAAGACACGTGGAACACGTTATGAATCTTGCTCCCCTCTGGAAGCTCTAGCTCGTAAGCAACCTCGCCTACTCGGCGCATGATCCTGTAAGGACCATAAAATTTGGGCTTGAGCTTCTCGGCACCACTCTTCTTCAGAGATGACTATCTGTAGGGTTGGAGTCTCAAGAAAACCAAATCTCCAACCTCAAATCTGCACTCTATCATGTGCCTGTATGCACTTATCATCTGTCAGTTTTGCGTCATCTGCAGGTTCTCTTTCAACAACTTGAGAATCTACTGACTCTTTATGATCCAATCCTTGGCCTTAGGAGATATTCTCTCCCCGAAGACCAAGTCTACCAAAGTGGGAGCATCATATTCATACAATGCTCAGAAGGGTGTCATACCAATGGACATGTGGAAGGTGGTGTTGTAGCAATGTTCTCTTAAATGTAACCACTTTACCCACGTTCTCTGTTGTCCTCCTACATAGTTCCTCAAATACCCTTCAACCCACTTGTGGACAATCTCAGTCTGCCCATCTGTCTGAGGGTGATAGCTGGTGCTAGGTGTCAACTCTGTCCCCACCAACCGAAACAACTCTCTCCAAAATGTCCCTATGAACCGACTGTCCTTGTCATTGACGATGTTCTTCGACAACCCATGAAGTCTGAAGACCTCCCTAAAGAAAAGCTCGACTACCTGAACTGCATTGTACTCTGTCGGTATGGCATAGAAGTGAGAAAACTTGGTCAATCTGTCGACCACTACATAGATACAATCCTTACCCTGGACCTTGGGTAGACTTGTGATGAAGTCCATAGATACACTCTCCCATTTCTGCTCTAGAGTGGGGATTCGCATGAGTAGCCCTGTTGGAAGAGCATGCTCTGACTTGTTCTGTTGGCAAGTCACACACTCACTGATGTGTCTCATAACATCCTGTTTGAGGCCCTTCCATGAGAACCTCTCTCTGATCTGTCTATAGGTTTTGAAAAACCCTTGATGGCCTGCTAGAGGTGAATCATGAACTGCGGTGAGGATCTTCTTCTTGAGCCCTGAATTTGGCACCAAGTAGACTCTATCCTTGTAAAATATGACATCGTCAATGACCCTATACCGTTCATTCTATATCTTTCCATCCATCACCTCACAAGCGAACATGTTCTTGGAATATTCCACTAACAAGTGGGATTTCCAATCTGATGAAATCTCCATCAAAGAACATGTCGCAGGTCTCCTCGATAGTGCATCGGCCACAATGTTCTTCTTCCCCTTAACATACTCTATGTCAAAATAGAATGCCTGTACCTTTGTCACCCATTTCTGTTGGTGCTCACTGAGGTCCTTCTGCTCAAGGAAATACTTCAAACAGTTGTGATCGGTCTTGACCACGAATTTGTTGCCCACCAAATATTGTCTAAACTTTGTCAAGGCATGCATGATTGCCAACATTTCCTTGTCATAAATGGAGTACAACCTCTCAGGTTGACTAAGCTTCCGGCTCTCGAATACAATGGGGTGTCCTCCCTGCATCAAAACTGCATCGATCCCTTCGTTGGATGCGTCACACTCTAGTACAAATGGCAAGGTGAAGTCTGGTAGTGCCAACACTAGATAAGTGCCCATGACTTCCTTCATGTGATCAAAGGCTTCCTGTGATTTCTCGGTCCATATGAAGGCCCCATGCTTGGTAAGATCTATCAGCGGTGCTCCAAGCTGAGAAAAACCCAGGACGAACCGCCTATAATAGTTGCACAGCCCGAAGAAGCTCCTCAATTATGTCACGTCCCTGGGTGTCAGCCAATCTAGAAATGCCCTAATCTTCTCTTGGTGAACCTGTACCCCCTGTGTACTGATGATGTGGCTTAAGTAAAGCAGCTCTGTCATATCGAACTCGCACTTGGAATCTTTGGCATATAATGATTATGCCTCCATGATGCTCAATACCTCATCCAGGTGCCTCATATGCTCTTGCCATGACCAGCTATAGATCAATATGTCATCGCAGAAAACCAAGAATGATTTCCTTAACTGATCCCTGAATATATGGTTCATGCAAGACTAGAATGTAGCGAGTGCATTGGTTAGCCCAAATGGCATAACCAGGAACTTGAAGTGTCCAAAATGACATCGAAATGTCGTCTTCTCTATGTCCTGCTATTGGATGTTGATCTGATGATATATAGAGTGTAGATCAATTTTTGAGAAGAAAATTGCCCCATGCAGTTCATCCATCAACTCGTCCATGCATGGGATAGGGTATCGGTTCTTGATGGTTTTCTTGTTCAAGGCTCGGTAATCAATGCACATCTTCATGGTGCCATCCTTCTTTATAACTAAGACAATTGAAGAAGCAAGTGGGTTGTTGCTCGGTCTGATGTGTCCCATCGCCAACAATTCCTTGATTGCCTTCTCTATCTCATCCTTGAACCTCCTAGGATGAATATATGGNGATCATAGGTTTGCCCCCCTCCTCCAACTCAATGGTGTGCTCAAACCCCCTGTCAAGTGGTCTCCCTAGTGGAATTGCCTCAAAGACCTGTTGATGTCGTCCCAATAAATTCTTGATCTATGTATGGTACTGTTGTCGACCTTCTGAATCCTTTTGAGTAGTGATCAAGTATTCTGTGGCATATGCTACCTCCCCATGTCTGAATATCCTCTCCATCCTCTTGGCTGAAACTGTCCTAGGTGCTCCTGTCGACATACCTCTTAGAACAACCTTCTTCCCAACCTGATCTCTGAATCTCATTTCCAAGGTTTGGTAGTTGGTAGTGATTTTTCCCAAGGTAATCATCCATTGAACTCCTAACACCACATCTGTGTCCGATAGGTCAACCAAATAAAATGTGTCTCTCATTGTGTAGTTGCCTAACTTCATCTCTAAGTTTGGAACTCTGTCTAGACACTCCACTGTGTGGCCATCTGCTACCACAACATCAAACCCCTCAAACTCCTCTGTCTGAAGTGTCTGTCTTGATACTAGTGAAGTGTCGATGAATTTGTGGGTGGCCCCACCATCTATCAGGGCGATTGCCCGTTGCCTTTAAATAATCCCTCTGATACGTAAGGTATCATACCTGGGAACACCAGAAAGGGTCGCTACGAGTCCTCCCTTTGCTGGTTTCCTCCTGTTAGCCTGCTTTGGCAGTTGTGGGACTACTGGAGGATGGGCTCATGCCGGTGTCGGTGGTCTACGGGGAGGTTGCTCCTCTGCTGGTGCTGACTCCTCCTCTGAACTAGTGAATCCATTGTCCTGCTCCTCCTCCTCATTGTCCACGTTGTCTGCTGCTACCTCAATATAATGAATCTCTCCCTTTCCCATGCACTTGTGACCTGGGACCCAAGGATCTCTGCAGTTGAAGCAAAGATTCTTCCTCATAATCTCTCGCCTAGTCTCATCATCCAACTTCTCCTTGCCCTTCCATTCTTACTGGAATGGCTTCCTGTCTCGATCCATCTGGGGCACAAATGGTTTAGAGAAATTTTTAGTCTTTGGCACCGAGTCTGCCAGATCTCGAGTGTGAAGGATGGCATCCTGCAAAGTGGGAGGCCTGTATGCCTTCACCCATCCTCTCAAAGGCTTTGTGAGTCCTTCTATGAATAACATGATCAGCCTGGGTTCTGATATATTTGTCATTGCCACGTCTACCCGCTGAAACTCTGTGATGAATGCCTCTGCTGTGCCAGTTTGTTTCAACTGGGCTAGATCCCTGAAGTGTATCTCGGGATTCTTCCTGTCAAACCTATCCATGAGCCTATCTGTAAACTCCCTATAGGAGGTGATGTGACTGTGACCCAATGTCACCAATCCATGATACCACCACTCGTGTGCCTCACCCTCCAAGTGTAAGGTCACGAAACTGATGGCCTTTGTCTCAGTCATCTGGTTGAGCTTGTAATACGTGTCTAGATTCTGTACCCAAGCTCTAGTGGTGTATTTGGACGATCCGTCCAAAGAAGGGATGGTGAGTTTCCCAACTTTTCGGATGAAATCGAGGTTATGCCCTTGCTGCTATTGTGGTCCCCCCCTCTGCGGCTCTTTAGGGCGGTTCCTGAATCTGAGTCCACAGTACTCAACTAAGGTCATGTTCTAATGGAAGTCACAAACCAATGCTATGTACTCCCTCCTATAATCTACAATGTCGTCTGCATGAGTGGGTGGCCTCTGTGCTATCGGTGGAGGTGCTGCTACCGGGGGTGCCCTCTAGAAACTGGGAAACAAGGGTTTGGGAATCCTACTCCCAGAGGTGTATGTGCGAGAGGGTGACTGGGGTCTACTACCTGCTCCTGAGTTCCCCTGTGCTGCATGCGGGACTTGTGTGTCTGGGGTGCCCACTCTAGCCAATATATCTACCACTTGTGCCAAGGACTGAGACATGGTCTTTTGACTAGCTAACATATTGTTGATAACCTGCATGAAAGTTGTCTTTGGATCTATGGGGGCCTTGCCACTGCCCTTTGGTCACTCATATCTGTCTCCTAGCATCCTCTCTGCCTCACGCTCTGCCCTTCTCTCTGTTTCTCTGTGTGGCTCTTCCTCTTTCTCTGAGCTAGGAGGAAAAGGGGGGAAATCAGGCCTATGCCTTCTTTCCTTATGCCTGTTGTAAGTGATATATTCGTCACCTGCATGTTCACAACCCTCTGGGTCTTCTACTGCACTCATTGTCTTTAGTCACGGGTTGGCAGGACTAAATCTCTGATACCATTGTAATGTTCCTGACTTGGCTAGTCTAGGAAACATTGCTAATGTGTGTGTAGGATGAATCGTTTACAGCATATAAATGACCATACAAATAACAAATGCGACAAAGGACTGCAAAGTTTATATTATGATATCTCTGTGAATTACAAAATGGCCGAATGTGGCTGAATAAACTGACAATACTCGACTAGATCAACAAACAAAGGATCTTATCTGGAATACAAATAAGAAACTAAAAGATAATACCCAGAATATGAGAGCACTACAGAATCAATGGATGCGTTGAGACTATGGCATCTCTAACAGTAACTGCTGGAAGTCTGGAAAGTCCTCTCTAGGAGCTATACTTCTCGGAATGGCCTAGAAACTATCCCAAATGATGTGCCCTTCTCTAATCCTAAGTACTGGTATCTGTCGGACCCCTCTGCTGATGAATCTGGACCCCGGATGGATACCCCTAGGGGAATGCACCTCTCTTCTTCTGGAAAAATGCATACTAGTGATTCCACCGTCAGAATCGGACAAGACATGTCTCAAAACGACTCCCTTGGTCTACTGGGAAATGGGTCGGAAGGGTTTCCCCTAATCTGGTCTGATGCTCGCTCTAGAACCCTAAATGCTCCCACCAAAAGTGTCTCACGTCCAAGTCTGGAAAATTCATCCCAGTTGATTCCTCCGTCGGAATCTGATGAGGAACCAGGCAAAATATGCGCCTTTCCCTCCTCTCAAATGGTCGGAGGGAAATCTCAGAATTCTCCCTGGATGGGATAAGTCGACTAAAAACCCTCTCAGAAGCTGCGCCCTCACTCTGGATGAATGTTCCCTTGCTGCTGAACACTGTGTAACTATTGCTGAAGAATGATGGAAGACCTGAGTGATCTTCCCGGTGACTAGGGTGTGTCTCTCAATACCGAAATCAGCCCACTGGTGTCTTCCTCCTGGAATCCACTGAACTATCTCTCCTGAGATGCGCCTCTTCTCCTCAATGACAAGTCACAATCTGCATAATAATGAATTAGTTCGCTGACCCTTCCTTTATAGCTTTCCAAAACCCTAAATCATGTCGAAATCCTAATTCACTATTGACTTCCAAAACCCTAAATCACTGTTGAAACCCTAATTCACTGTTGACTTTTATTTTTAGCTCATAATGACTTAAAAGCACTTTTAACCCTTTTTAGCTCAATGTCACTTTCCGAATACAACACATGTGACTGGAGTGACCTCTAGTAACCCTGTTTACCCCTCTTTGGCCCTGGCTATAGTCTAACGGGGTGGTTTAGACCATTAAGCCTCCTCTCTGGAGCTCCTATTTGGAAAGGGACATTACATGACCATCTCACTAGTGAGATATTCTATATTTATTGTGTAGAATATAAAATTTTGGATTCGATTTCATTTGGTTCAAATATAAAATTTTGGATTCTATTTGTTTGGATCCAATCCATTAATTTGTTTTTTATTATTTCATATTCTTCTAACTAATTAAGTTTGTGTTATTCTTTTAATAAAGTTTGTGTTATTGTTTTTATTTATTTATATTGTTATTTTTATAATTTCAAAAAAAATAAAATAATAAAGTTTTTATTATTTTTTCTTCCACTGATTTTATTTTATTATTTCATATTCTCTTAATAGTTTACTTTTTAGTGTCATTCCCTTTAACCATTAATGATTAATGATGATATAAAAAATAGAAAGAAATAACAAGTTTATGTTTTTTTTAATTGATTCACAAATTTAAAATTGCAATCTAAATAATGTATAAATTAAAATCTGCAATACTATTGAACTTAAGTTTGAGTAGCTTTTGAATTAATTTAAAAAGCTCAAAATTATAATCTAAATAATGTATAAATCAAAATTTGTAATTCTATCCATCTCCTCGTTCCAACAAAGTCGAAGTGACATTTTATTTTTCGTTTCAAAACTTACAATTTTTTCACCAATTTGACAGTAATTTTAAGAGGTCATCATTAAAATAATGAACTAACTTCAGATACAATCATTTTAATTATAACATCTTTATAATTTTAATTAACAATATTAATATGAAAACTTCCCTTAATTTACTTTGACATTCTCATTCACACGCTTAAAAAATATACTAATTATAAATTTGATTTAAAAAAAAAGTTTATTATTATATTAACGTTGTATCGGCATCCACCTTCCCACAACTACATCCAAAGTAAGTGTGTGCACGAAGAATATTCGATGTAAAAGTAAAATTAGAGGAAATGGTATTAGACGACAAGCGCTAAGGATACGTACAGACCATTGGATTTCGTTATCTATTAGACCTTGCCGTATTAGAGTGGAGTCTTCCCGCTTCACGTGTTGGTCGGCCATGAAAACCAAAATTGTGGAAGTGGGGGTGGTTTGGCAAGAAACTAAAAAGACATACTCACTAATAGTCATAAAGACTTACATCACAACTCACATTACTCGTTGTAAAGTGTGAACAATGTTTAATGGTGAAATTGGAATTACATATCACATCATATATATAGATCCCTTATTTTTAAGAAAAAAGGGAAGGCTTTTGTGGCTTTTGTGTGGTCAATATTCACGGTTATATATTATTAGTGATAACATTCAATATTCAAAATTGTTTAGTAGGGTGAATATTGTTCTTCTTTATTAATCCCTGTCTAAGGTCAGAGTTTTAGCGATCGATTTGTCGTTGTTTATTAATTTATTAATTTCTTAAATTTTGATTAAATAAAATTTTCATATTATCTAATGTGGTCATCTATACGTAATCGGAGTGGCTAGGCGTGCCAGGGTAGGACTTGTTGTTATGACGCCTTTACAATCCGGGTTTTCCGGGACATGGAATGAGGAGCACGCGCAATAACTGCTTATTATTGTTTAAGGGCACTTAAGCTGTCTTTGTTTATAATTATTCATACAAGATAGTGGAGCAAGACTACAAGCTTAAGATAATGTTATATATGGTAGAATCAAAATAACAATTATTTTATTATATTTAAATAACTTTAAATTGTTTTTATAGTGAATGTTATTGGTTAATAAATTAGAAGTCTTATTGTCGAATTTTTAAGTTTTAAAAATTTTGATTCTTATATAAACTAAAGTTAAAATTTAAAACTTTTGATTCTCATTGTAAAGAATCGTAAATCTTATAACCTAAGTTTTAAGTTATAATCCTTTAATGATAGGTCAGTGCTTTAAATATATTAAAATGATTATAATATGTGTCAATGATTGTTGAGTTTTGTAAATCTTATAACCTAAGTTTTAAGTTATAAAAATTTAATGCTATGTGAGTACTTTAAATATATTCAAATGATTATGATATGTGTGAGTGATATGTATATTAAAATGATATCATGGTTTTGTCAGTGTTTTAAATATATTAAACAAGGCTTTACACTGTTGTCCATCATCCACTCCTTTCTCTCGTGGCCTTCCTTTTGCCTTCCGTTACTCACTTTGACTAAGCATTTATTAAATTGTGAATATGGGAAACAATGAACATAAGCATTTATTAAATTGTGAATATGGGAAACAATGAACATAAGGGGTAAGACAAATCCAGTTGGCATAGACAAGAGGCAATCACACAAAAAGAGTTTTGAGAGGGGTCAAGGTCCAAATGTTTGTTGCTATTTACTTTATATTTTATCGAGTGGAACTGACTGATAACACTATCTCTAGACCTGATTAAGCCGAAGTAATTAAGGGAAACCCAGAAAGTCATCAATAAGTGAAGCTCCATCAGGCTCTTTGTCGGATCTTTTGGTCATTCACTTACACCAAAAGGCTAAGGTTGTAACTAGATATTTTTGAGTGTTCTGTATTGCTAAGGCTTGCCTGTAGAGTGGGGTGCCCTTCCGTTAACCCTCCCGATGGTCTTTAGAGAGGCTCGTTTATCCTCCCCCCTATTATAACCTCCCAAGATAGCATTAGAAAGCAATCTCACCTGCCAAACCATCGAACCAATCTAAGAATCCAATCATTCTTCATTTTTTCATTAATTGTAACGTTATTCATCTGGTCTCAAATCGTTCTTCATATGGTATAAAATCTGCACATTTGGAATCTGCTAAGTTGTCGCAACCAAGTACTATGGAATGGGTACAACTTCTTTTTCTTTACTTTTGCTCAGCTTTAGTGCCCTCTCATGTTATTAATGTGCCCAGTATGGCAGGGAGGTTTCACGCGCCCCTCCAGACCCCCATGTGCCATTCATTGGGGCGGGGAGGTCCTATCCACAAGCCAGGTTGATCTTGCCTATGATAGAACACACAAACATCATGCATGAACAAAAAGGGCCTTCTTTTCCATATTACCTGAGCTTAAAAACCGGGGTGTATACTAGAGATTCATCTCAGCATGGAAAGGTTTCATAAGGTAGACTCGCTAGTGGATGGAACCGCTCGCTCTGCTCCACCCACAAAGTGCTTCCATGGCATAGGAATATAACCGAGTAGGCGATTTTCCCGTCCTATTCTTGCCGAAACAGCTTCCCTCGGCAAAAATCCCCTCATATTAATGAGGTTCATAATCAATGGTTAAATCATAAGGAGTGGAAAGAGACAGAGATGCTCGGAGTCGAACCGATGCAATTCATATCAATATGCTTTTGCAACATCAAGATGATTTCAGAGTGCTCATTGTTTTCTCTCAGTTGACCCTAGTAAAAGTTAAGGTTTACCATGTTCAGACTAGTGAATAAAGGGAAAATGATAGACTTATTAGGATAGATTGTAGGTAATACAAATACAGAAACATATTGCCTTACAACTAACCTTAGACTAGTGGCTCAAACCACAGGCTCAAATCAAACACTCGATATCATGGCTTAATTCCATGGAAATGATACTTTGAAAGAGTAAGCCCATAATACATGCTCAGACCAAACATGATAATCAAAGAGTACAATTTATCCATAATGATAATAGAGGGAATAAGAATAGTAAAACCCAGTGACATCTCCTAATTAGATATCATCTTAGTGCTCTTGTTACAGTCATAAGCTTAAGAAATAGTCTAATCTAATACGAATCAATGATCGCACTGGTTTAGCTATTAGTACTACTAATTCCACACCTTGTATTAGCTCAATATACGTAACCATTGAGTATGTTCTTACTACAATTTCAAATCAATGGCATTGATTCTCGTACTCCCATTCCATCTCCAGTCTGTTTTCTTTCCCTGTATGTCATCCTGCACAAACAGAGACAAGACCCAAAGCGTGAGATTAGAAACTTTTTTTCATTCCCCATATTCAGAGGGAGAAGTTGTTAAAGCTTATCCTCAAGTCGATATCAAGATAGAACATTATCGATATAAATGAAGGCCACCTCTTGATCGAACAACCGACCAATTTCTCGTTGTCCATCCTCAAATCTTCTAATATCCTGCATAGTTTTGTCTTCTTATTTTGTTCATGTCCACAAATCTTTTAAAATCTTTCTTTGCAAGTTTGTTATATGTAGAGTTGATGTAATGTCAACAAACAATCTAACTACAGAGTATTTACATCCTTTAATATGATCTTGATCAAACAGTGTTGCACACATGACATCGACCTTTTTCTCACTTTCCCAGTCCAAAAGTTCTATAACATTGTGCATTGGTTCATCAAATATTAAAACATAAGTATATCACATAACTCTTACAAACATTAAAATGATAATACTATAAAAGGAAACAAATAAATTTTAATACATATTAAAACTACTGCATGCAACGTACGCCCCATGCAGAGGGTGAAATCCCCAACTAGCGAATGCCTTCATAGGAGGGGTTGTAGCTGCAAAAAAATCCTTTAGCATGCAACTTAGTCGCCATGCATATGGTGAAAGCCCCAACTAGCGAATGCTTGAAATTCGTGGACCCTTCCATCACGCAGTTTGAAATCCATGGAGGGTGCACTTGGCATGCTATCAGGTGGCTATCCCACCTCCTTGGACTATGATATTTGGGCACTTGTTTTAATAATGTTCAATACTTATATCAAAAATGTAATTTTCTCAATAGAGGGTATGGGGTTTATGCACCGACACTCACATAGAAAAAATTTGGATCCCACAGTCAGCGTTTTACAATGAGTTTTTCTCAAGAAAAATGAAAAATCGTCTAGTTGGGCACCAATCTCAACGTCATCCTCTGATCTTCAAATAGCCCGGGTTTTAGCTTCGCCTACATTCGGGTTTGTTTTCTGTCTTAATTTCCAGTTTTTCTATTATTTTTTGTTCTTTTCTGTGCAGAACTCAAATGTGTTTGCACGCTAAGACACCGTGAAAGTCGAGTTTTTCTCAATCCATTTTAGAAAGCTCGATATGTTTTCACTTTCAAATATGATTACATTTTGACAGACTATTTAAATATATTCATGTTTGTTTTCTATCTATAATTCAATGTCTCTTCACCCTTAAATGTTTTTGCAGAAGTTTGAATTGCAATTTATTTTTTCGATGTATCTATATCAATGCTATATATCACCTGTGGTTAAACTTCCCTTCTAAAATTGCAGGGTGGAGAACAAGCGGTTAGATCTGAGCAAGAATCTGACCCTGTAGGGTGGAGAACAAGCGATTAGATCTGAGCAAGAATATGACCCTAGACAGTATCCATGATTCTTTGATTCGTCGAGAGGACAACATCATTTTCAACCTTCTAGAGAGAGCTCAATACTGTTACAATGGCCCCACTTACGATTTCAATGAATTCACCATGTCTGGATTCAGTGGCTTGCCGATAGAATTCATAGTCAGAGAAACAGAAATACTCCATGCCAAAGTGAGATTATTGAAATTCAAGCAGCTTTCAAAAACATCTGAGTTTCATGTTTTGTTTTGGTTGTATTTCTACGAAATGTTAATATACTTAACTAATGAAATCCATGGGCTCATATTTAGCAGGCTTGCTTCTAAATTTGTATGAAGGGGTTCTCTATTCATTATTAGAATGATTAGACAGAAACATTAATATGTCCATCTAAAAGCTTCCATAAAATAACGTGTCACGCCCGTATGTGCAGGTGGAAGATACAAAATCTCGGATGAACATCCATTCTTTCCTAATGCTTTACCATACCCTTTACTTCCTCCATTACAATACCCACAGGTACTACCACTGATTCCCAATTAAAAGATGTTTTACTTCAATACTTTTCATTTTTTAATGGGGAAATTATTAACAAGGTTTAATTCATGGATTGGTCAAAATGAATTGATATGAAAAGAGTTGGATTGTTGCATCGATTTTAGTAAAAACGAGATTTTTTTTTCAATTACATTTTTGCTAAAGTGATTTTTCCTTTTGAGTTGGTTAAGCTTAGCACTGAATTGTAATTTGATGACAATTAAACATCCATGTTCATCATGGCTCAAGAGATCCTCATAGGTTGTTTATGAATGAATTGTAAATTCATTTTTATTAAACATCCATGTTCATTATGGCATAGGAGATCCACATAAGCTATTTATGAATTTTAGATCATGCTACTTAGGATTTTTCTCTAACGTACTTATAACAATGTGTTGAACATGGTCTACTTGAAGCCCATAAAAATAGGGGAACTTGATGTATCTCTAGCAATTTATAGGAAGGAACAACAAATAAAAGAAAAGAGAGTAGACATTTTCAGACAGAATGAAATGTTCTCTATTGAACATCAGACGATAGTTAGAACACAATCTGACAATTGTTACACAAATTTACAGAAAAGGAGCTACCAAACAACCAATATTGCATAGAAAAATTATAAAGCAACTAGCTAAATCTGTAAAAGATGCCAAGGAGAGGGAAAATTTGAATTCACTAGCAACAATTACATCAATAGGAAAAATTGAATCATGTATTGGGGGAGATCTTTGTGTGTAATGGTGGAGAAAGGTTTACATTGAAAGAATTTAATTATACATACACATAAGCATAGATCCATATTAATCATGTGTTAAGCATCAAGAGGTTTGCATTTGAATTTTTTTGATCCCTCTCATTGGGCATGATAGATCTATGTTAGTATAGGCCTGATAAATTTCAAACATGAACTGTTAAAGCTAGATATCGAGAGAGTCATGTCTCGGAAAAATTAAAACAATTAACGAATCTGCTTAGCTTAAATCGTTACCTAAGAACCTAGAGACACATCCTACAACTACCAATTATGTGTTTATTTTCTATTATTTTTCCTTTTGGATCAAATTTCAACAGGGCAAGCATAAGAATGGCCATTTTTTACATGATGAGGAAGTATTGAAATCATGCAATGTTGTTACAGGTGTTTCACCCTGTAGCTCAGTCTATCAACATAAATAACCTAATTTGGAGTATGTATTATGAAACTTTCTTCCACGGTTTGTTGCCAAGGGAGATGATGGCAAACTGCAGTCTGTGATACCATGTGTTTGCAGGTATGTTGAGCATTACCTAGTTGGGACTTTAATGTTCATTGTTTCATGAAAAGTATTTTCTGGTAAGAATAAGGCCGAAAGGTTTAAAAAACTATGTTGGTGTTTGTTTTCCCAAGGATGTGATGTTTTATTCTCACTAAATTACATATTCACATGCCCTTTCCAAAAGGATACATTACAGAAAGTTTGTAGCTGAAGCCAAGTTTAGAAGTTCGCTAGAACTATATGAAGTTGCAATCGATGCACATATTTTTGTTTTGGATTTTTTACTTGAATTTGCATTCTGGAATCTGTCTTATAGTTTAGAAGCTAGCCAAAACTAACTTTCGATCTCTTGTTCTTAAGGGATCGTCAGGGATTCTTTCAGCCAGCGTAAATGGAGTATATTTGGAGCACTGAGACATCAACTCTGAGTTGCTTCCAAAAATACTTCATTATGTTACTAAGATCAAAATCAATGAACATAAGGCCACATCCAATCCACCACTCTGTATACAATGTGCACCAAAAATCTTACGATTGGGAAGGATCATGATGTCATCCACAGAGACATTCCAGAACAAGAAGGAAAACTTCATTCTATGAAAAGGTGATTGGAAATCATAAAAAAAAATTAATGAAAAACTCGGAGTGGTGAAAGTCATAAATTTTCTTTAATGGAAACCCTATTAAGGATGAGTTTTTCAGCGATAAAACTGTCACGGTTGTAAAACCTCTCTCTCAACACATGGCTTTAATGTTTTCTGTGGGCATGCTAAAAGAAAAGAGACGTGTAGAGTAAATCAAGCCAACCTTGCAACACTTCCAAAAAAATCAAAATTAATAAGTATTGACATGACATTTCAAGAAAATCATATTCACTAAGTCTGGCCAAACGACGCGCATGAAAAGTGGGCAAGATGTCTGGCCAAAAGTGGATCTACAACAACAACCTAATGATCTACAGAGAACACATGAAGTAACAATCTTTTTATAAATCAACTTCAAACTTTTTTTGCATCCATCTAGCATGCATGCTTGTAAATTTTACTGAGAAAAACGATGACTCCATTTATCTGATTGATATTGTAGTTATTAAGTTCACATGGTATACCTGCAATAATGTCTTTCATTGATTTTATTGTGTAGTTAAAGATTGGGGTATTTGTGCATATTATTAGAAACTCTTTCTTATTGAAATTGGGACAGGATTATTCACAACCTATCTTAGTGTGGACTATTATGAAGGTTTTTTTTGGACCCAATCCCATAATAACATTTACAACTAGATTTCTTTTACTATTTTCACATGCAGACTGTTTTTACACACTTTTTTTTCTTTATCTCTCTATCCAAACCCAAAGAGTTACCTTGCATCCTTTACCCAACTTGTTTATATTATACATGTTGGCTATGTGGAGCACTCCCTCACCCGACCTGCAGTTTTTCTATCAAGGACAACGTCAATAGTCAATAATTATGTAATATAATTCATATACAGTTTTATTATATATAATTTTTATTTTTATTATATATAATTTTCATTTGGATTGACAAACATGCATACAGGCTTATAATATAATTCATATACAATTTTATTATATATAATTTTCATTTTGATTGACAACTTCCAGTTTACCATTATAATGTCATACCTTTCACATTACATTTACGGTAGGGACATCACTACTATAGTAACACTTGTTATAAATGTATGTATTGATGAGTCATTAAAACATAAAATAAATATATAGAAAAACATCACATATCAATTGTAAAGTGTTAGAATGATAATTTTTTTCATATATATGATAAGTAAAGTTTAATTTTGATTTATTATTATTATTATTATTTAAAAAAATTATTTCACATCAAAGTCTTAATTAATTATATACTATTATACTAGAAAAAAATTAAGAGATTTTTGTTTACTTATTAATTTATTAATTAATAAAATTATAAGAGATATTAACTTTCTTAAAAGACTATTTAAGTTGAAATTATGTTTTGATATTGGAGTTAGAACTAAAACTATTTTTAATTTTAATGGACTAAAAAACTAGTTGCACTTTCATCTACCATAAAACTAGCATACCCCTGAAGCAGGGGAAAGGAAACACTGAAGTGAATTGGGGTGGTGACGTTGTTTAAAGACCATATGATTTTATCTTTGGATGGAAAATGAATACTTCACAAGGTCCATATGCATTCCACATCTGGAAAAATATTTTCAACAATTCTGTAACTCAAAAACTAAATCGCCCAGCCCCACCTGCAACAATCACAAATATGTAACCGACTTTTCCAAAGAAATATGGAAGAGGAAGAAGAAACATGTAAACATATTAAAGTTACATTTCTTATTAATCCACCCTACAAGATCAAGTCTACAATCTCAATAACATTGATATAAAGTGCACAATCAACTAGTAGTTGTTGATGCGGTCTTTCCTAAAAGGCAAACCATCATTTTCTTAATTTGTGAGCAGAAAAAGTCATAATTGTAATGTACAAAATAAACTCTCCTAAAAGCCATAACATCTTCTGCTTAAACTCATTAATTGTAAGCTACAAAATAAACTCATGATTCATGACTTATTGTTCAATTTGCAAAAAAGAAAAGAAAAAACAGTATTATGAATGCGATTCTAAGCTACAAAATAAACTCATGACTTATTGCTCAATTTGAAAAAAAGAAAAAAAAGAGTATTCCCATGCGATTCTAAGCTACAAAATAAACTCATGAATTGTAAGCTACAAAATAAACTCATTATTCATGACTTATTGCTCAATTTGCGAAAAAGAAAAAGAGTATTCCAGATGCGATTTGGGCCATACATTTGCCAAAAGAAAAAAGAGTATTCCTGATGCTTGTTGGAGGGTTCGACAAATCTGTGATACTGACTCAAAATGACTTCATGAAAATGAAGGGATCTCTTACTAACTTCGTGAAAAGGAAGAGAGCACTTACCGTTTTCAAAACACTCGAGGGACGTGGAGTCCAAATTTTGGGGCCATTCTGGTGATACATAACTCCATTGTTAAGGGCATAAATCGATTATTGAAAATTCTGGTTTGATAAAGGCCAATCCATATCAATGTCACTCTATGCATTAACAACGACAATACATTTCATTTCCCACTGTGTCGATGGAGACATTGGCAATGATGTTCATCTACCCATTAACATATGCAATACCTAGCATTTTCACTGTGTCGATGGAGACAATGGCGATGATGTTCATATACGCATTAATAGATGCAATACAATGCATTGTTCAGTGTGTTGATGGAGACAATGGCGGTGATGTCCATTAAATCATTAAATGAAACAAATGAAATTAGTCGCAGAAAACACTGCACAGTGCAGATAGGTGGCAGGTCTAGTGTAAAGATTACGATACGTGGCCTTACGTTATAGGCTTCAGATAGACGGTGAAGACCTATCAAGGAATCCTCCCTTATAAAACATGTTCGATGTAATCAGAGATTGAAATAATGTACATGGGACGGATTTATAAAATACATAATATATAAATCAAAGTATATAGTGTAAAATAATTTGTTTATATATTTATTACAATGTGTTGATTTATCATTTTATATCCATTTAAATTTTGGATTTAATTTGTTTATATTTTTTTTCTTGGAAAAAATATTATATTTATGGGTTGAATATACATGTTTCTACCCATCATAAAAGGGGATTCATTCATTTTTTGTCATCCTATATCTACTGAACTTTCTTATAATTTCAAAAACTTCCTATAGTGCCTGCCACTTTCTATCTTACAAATTCAAAAATCAAAATTAAGACTAATGTTTACATCATTAACTTCCTTCATTTTATTCTTATAGTGTGAATTCCATAGTATTAGATTCTTCACTCTCTACAAATTCAAAAATCAAAACTAAGACTATTGTTTACATCATTAACTTTCTTCATTATATACTTATAGTGAGAGTTCCATAGAGTTCCATATAATTAGATTCTTCACTGTTTACAAATTCAAAATTCAAAAATCAAAATCAAAACTATTTTTTACATTATTAACTTCCTTCATTTTATCCTTTTAGTGAATTTTGTATCATTAGATTCTTCACTCTCTACAAATTCATAAAGGTTCCTTGGACATATTGTCTACTATCATGTTCAATTCCTTGTAGAATTGACTCATCTATTCTTAGTCAAAATATTTATTAGATTTTCAATTGAAATATTCACTCTTGAGTTAGCCCAATCAATGACAAATTTGGAGTGTCCAAACTCCTGTAGTTTCTTGAATTTTTTGTCCTAGGCAATAAATAATAGCATTTTTAAAGCAATTAGCTCACCTTTGTTAGTGGATCGAGGCCCAGGGGTGTAGTGAACGTGAATATAATGAGACTGTGAGAGGTAGAGAACCACTCCTACACAGTAGAGAGGAGGGGGTGTTGTGGAAGAAGTCCAAGCAATAGCATGATCAATATGTGGCAATATGGATCTGCCTTTATGCACATAATGCATAAATTTAATTTGTTTATATATTGATTATAATGTATTGACTAATTATTAATTTAGAATTTTCTATTGTCCATTTTGATCCTCACCCTCCTCCATGTTCAAGATTTCATATAATTTGGCCCCTTTGCCAATAATTAAGTGATCTGGACTTTTACATAAATAAAAAATAAATCATCTTACTAATAAATATTGAGGAGTTAAAAAATAAATCATCCTATTATTGATAAATATTGAAGAAAGTTGCACATCTATACAAATGGAAGTCCCAAAGCAATACCACTATCATATTGTAAACAACCATGACACTTTACAACTTAAAAAAATTAACACTCCACAACTTTCATTTTCTTAAAAAATTAACAATTCACAACTTCTATTCATTTTATTAAAAAATTAACAGCTCATAACTTTCATTTTCTTTTACAAAATTACAAGGACTTTAAAAGAGTTTTTACATAATTAAAAAATTTGATGGCCTCTAGTTACATTAATTTGAAAAAAGAAATGGATGCCCTCCACTCCATCCCGAATATTCCAAAGTTGAGGAATAACGAGCTACTAGGGATGGGAAACTTTCTTAAAGCCCCTCCTCTTTATTGTGTAATAGGAACTCGACTTTTGGTCTTCCAGGTGCCATAACCGAGCTGAAATCAAAGTAAATAGATAATGCATAACCCCTTACCATGTGACCCTGGCCTAATCCATTGAAAAAAAACCTAACTTCAATGTAGAGCCCCTTCCCATGTGACCCCTCATCCATCCATATGAAATCCTCCCCAAACGAGTAAAAACCAAAGGTAAATCCTCCTGTAATAAGACTACCGTGTCACTGCAAAGAAAAAGAAATCCGAGCATGTCACTCGGAATGGGGGATATTGGTACTTCGTTCACAAGGCGACCCTCCTCTTTGGAAAATAATTTCAGAGGGATTCCACCCTCAATTTCTCGATGGGACATCAAAATCATAGTAATCTGACTTGCAGGAATCAAGCTTAAACTTTTGTACAATGATATTTGACAACTGAAGAGAAGTAGACTATTTGTTATTACTTTTACATTGTGAATGAGTAAGATTTGCAAACGTGTGAAAGTCGTGAAAATGATAAGAGATAAACTCGGTTTGTATTGTATGGTGTAATTTTTCAATTCAAAGACCTTAAGTTGTTTGACAAGCAAAGAGATCATAGTTAAAATTAATTTCATGTGAGGGGAAAATGAACTTTGGCAGTTTAAAGTCTGAGATATGGAAGCTCTGCAAATATAGAGTGTTCTCCTTCTACCTTTCGACATGTTATGAGAAAACACCCTTACAGTTGGGAATGTCAAATTCAAATTCTGATTTCTTAATATCTGCTTGTAAAAGAAGTGTTAATTGTACGATTATTGTCGATAGAATGATCTGAAATACAACATGCATATCAACTTTTACACATGCATTATAGTTGAAAGAGATCAGAGGCCAAATAATCAATTGGAATTTAAGGTTACTCAATTGGGACAGTTTCCAATCAACATTTATGAAGCTGTCACCACGAGATGAAGAACGTCTATTCAACAGTGTCCAATCTGAATTCGGTGTCGGTGAATGAGAGGACATGTGGATATAAAAGATTTGTTGATTGATAATGAACAAATGACAAATTTTTATAAGTTCTGTACATACTACTAAGACTCCAAGAGGAACCTCCTCTTAAAAACACTTTATGTGTAATAAATTTTTATAAAACATTATAAATAATTTTAAATTATATAAAATTAATTTTAAGTAAATTATTATTTTTTTAATTAAAAATAATAATATTTTTTTTTATCATAATGTAAAAACTTATCATAATTTAGTTATCAATATTAACATTATTGATTAACATTTGAATTATATAAATTTTTCCAATATAATTAAAAAAAAAAAGATAATAAATATACATAACTTGAATTTCTGTTTTTTTGAACTTATCTCCCTTTTGGTTGTCAATTTTTTTTTTAATTATATATATATATATATAATTCTTAAAGTAAGATAAAACTTATTTTTATTATAAAAAATAAGTTTTTAAAAATTTAAGCATGAAACATAGTTTTATAAATTAAAGTCTAAGAGTGTAATTTTTCTACTTATTTTAAAAATCTCTTCACAATTTAAAAAATTCTTAAAACAATTTTTTTCTCTTTACTAGATTCTAGTGAGTTTTCACTGTATCATTTTAAACAACCCATATACAAATTTTGTGCTCGATGACTATTGGTTGATTTAAAATTAAATATATCAACTTACATATCGTTAAAAAAACACGCCAGATTGTACCTCATTTTAATTGTGTTTCTTTGAATAATAATTTTGGTGGCTTTTATCTTACAGCCTCCACGTGGAAGCAGGAAGGGTTGGTGTGTGACGTGTCCACCACGTTCCTTTTTATAAGGATTACGAGTTCTGTTTCAATACGCCTCGGTAGTTGACGGAGAAGAACGTTTGAACCGTCATCCATACACGTGAACTTTGCTAATGGCCGTTAAAGATAACGACAAAAACACTGTTAACTGGCATTAGGTTCAAAATTGGTTGTCGTGCTCTTAGAGGACCGCGGCATCGCGGACCAAATTGCAAGCCTCTGCACAAAGGTATTTGCTCGTGGCGGCTGCCGGACTTGCCACGTCTGAATCACCGGAGGCAGCTTTGGCGTGTGGGATACGCAAGTGGAAGCGAGAAATTTCTGTGTTTAAATTCGGCCAGGAGCTGGGTTTTATAAATAAATTGTTGGTTCCTCCTCTGATCATCTCCCCATGCACGCCATAGCCGGCCGGAGCCTGTCGTGAAAGATCGAAACTGGTTGAAGGGAAATATTTTCAGTGTATGGCAACAGCGGGAACGAACGCTGCGAGATTCGATCCCGAGGCCTGAGATCGGCTATGGACAATAGCTCGGTTCATAAGCTCAAACCTCAGGTCAAAATGAGCATCAATATTCCCGTCACCCCAATAAGGAGTTCCACTTTGGGTGCGGCCGTGATCAGCGTTGCAGTGTATCGAGCGGTGTGGTCGTGATCAGTGAGAAGGGGAATAGATGTGGAGATAAAAGATTGATTGATTTTGTATGATAGATGGCGGCCTCTCATAAGCTTTGGACAGACTACTAAAGCCCCAGAAAAACCTTCCTTTATAAAACACCTTCGGTGTAATAAAAAAAAATATCACAAATATTAATTAATTAAGAAAATAAAAGCTTTGAATAATATTCGGTAGAGTGCACCCTTCACGACCATTGAGTGGAAAATTAGGAAAGTATATGTCCAGCCATGTGGAGTGGTAGTTGCATATGTTTTTAGCCTTTGGCAATTACTTTTTTCTTATTCTTTTGTGTAAAATTTGGTAAGAAATGTTAAAAATGAACAGAATTAGAAATATTAATGGTTAAGATTATATATTCTGGGTGAAGTTTTTAAAGATGCTATATTTATATATTAAAAATAAAATTTAAACAATGTAAAATTGTGATTTTATTATTAATTAATTTATTAAATTTTAATAATAAATATTAATTAAAATAAAAAAATAGAAAGTTTAATTTTTTTTAATGTTAAATCCATTAAAATTAATTAATGAAAAATTTTAAAACTACTTGGAGAGTGAAAATAAGAAGTAATATTAGAAAAAACAAAAAACAAATTAAAATTAGTCAATAAAAAATTAAAAAACGGATTAAAATCTATCGATGAAAAATTAAAAAACTGAATGAAAAATTAAAAAGATTTAAAGATGAAAATAGGGTGAAGAATATATAAGAGAAAACATAAAGTAAAAATGGAATAAAATAATATTAAGAAAACATAAAACAAATTAAAAAATTAAAAAACGGATTAAATTCCCTGAATGGATTAGAGTTAGTTAATGGAAAATTAAAAAGTATACGTCTAACCCATGTGCAATGTAATTCCAACTATCATGACGCCTCTTAGGTATCGAAAGCAGCCATTTCACATCACCGCTCAACGCGTCGACTGCAACTCTAAATAGCTGATGCTCGCTCGCGTTTCAGCCGATCAAAATCGACTGCCTTTTCTTCCATCATCTAATTTATTATTTCTGTTCATCAGCCCATACTTCTCCATATTCCGATGCCAATGGCAAACTTAACTACCGCCCCCAGTCACGGTGACAATGCTTCTGCTACTGCTTCTTACTCCACGGCCTACTCTTCTGCCTCGAATTCTTGTCCCCGCTACGACGTCTTCATAAATCACCGCGGGCCTGATGTAAAAGATACCTTCGCTAGCCATCTCTACAGACGCCTTCGCGATCATGGATTGACTGTCTTTTTTGACAGGGAGGAATTGGAGGAGGGACACAACTTTCCTTCCCAAATAGAACAAGCTATCGGTGGTGCCTCTGTCCACATAGCAATTTTCTCTCCAACTTATGCGGAATCTAGTTGGTGTCTGAATGAGCTAGTCCTGATGAAAAACTCTGAGGCTACCAGTAATCAGCACGTTATCATTCTTCCCATCTTTCTCAAGGTGGATCCTTCTGAGGTCCGCTATACAGAGAAAAATGGAAGATACGCTGAAGCCCTGCAGATGCTCCAGGACAAGAGAACATCCGACCCTCAAACTGGTGAAGAGAAGCCACGCTACGTCTCAGACACTCTTCAGAATTGGAGAACCACACTTTCAAATGTTGCAGATTTGAGCGGTTTCGAACTGAAAAAATATAATGGGTGAGTATGTCCCACAATCTCTCCCAGTCTGTGATAGTATTGAATTTGTTGGAATGAAATAAGGTGCATGATGTGTACTTTCCGATTGCTTATGTTACTTTATCAATGATACTATTGAATTTGTTGGAATGAAATAAGGTGCATGATCTGTACTTTCTGATTGCTCATGTTACTTTATCAATGGATATTATTCAGGGACGAGGGCAAGCTCTTGGATGATGTCCTCCAAAGCGTTTTGAAACATATGAGAAAAATAAAACAAATGAAAAATGTTTCAAAACGACCATCGTTGTATGTGGCCCAACATCCAACTGGGTTGGACCTAAAACTAGAAGAATTTGAAAAGACTGTGTTGCAGGAGAAGGTGAAACCCAAAGTTGTGGGGATTGTGGGTGTCGGCGGGGTTGGAAAAACGACACTGGCCAAAGCATTCTTCAACCGTGAGAGGTCAAAGTACAACGAATCCTCCTTTATAGATAATGTTAGAGAAATGTCTCTAAATATTTTAAAAAGTAATCTCATTAAAGACTTGAAACTTGGAAATATAGAAACTGAGTGCCCAGACGAAGGTATAAGGAAGCATCCCTTATCTTGTCACGCTCTTATAATTTTAGACGGTGTAAATGATGTCGATCAGCTGGAAGTGCTTTTACCAATTAAGGATAGCCTTAGCCCTGAAAGCTTGATTTTGATTACATCCCGTGATAAGCATGTCCTCAAAAGCTCTCGAGTGCTATCCCTTTATAATTTAAAGGGGTTGAATATCCCGCAATCCAAACAACTTTTCTGTTCCTATGCCTTACATCAGCCACTTCTACTACCAGAATTTGCAGATCTGGTAGATCGGTTTGTTAGAGCGTGCAACGGATTGCCATTATCATTGAAAGTGGTTGGGGCACTCGTTTATGGAGAAAATAGATCTTACTGGGAAGGGCAATTGGATCGATTTCAACACACATTGCCTGAGAAGATAGAGGGCAGTCTTAGAATAAGTTATGACTCACTTAATGAAGAGGATCAGTCAATATTCTTAGATATTGCTTGTTTCTTCATAGGAGAAGACAGAGATAAGGCAATCAGGATATGGGGTGAGGTGGGGCTTCAAAATCTGCAGAGTAGGTGTCTTTTAGAGGTGGACAGTGAAAATAAAATAAATATGCATGATCATATTAAAGATATGGGAAGAAAAATTGCAAAGGAAGTATCGATGCCCCGTCGTATTTGGCGTTCCACAACCAACATCACTCACGATTTGTTGCAGCAATCGTCACCTGTAAGGACTTCAATAATCCAAACCTTTTTCTTAGGTTTAATGAACAGGTAATAACTGAAGTTCGCGGAATTAGTATGGTTAGTTCCTCGGTTGATTTCTTTCGGGATGAACATCCTGAGCTTTCAAATACAACGAGTTCACAAATACCAAGGATCAAAAGTTCAGAAATTAGGCATCTATTCCATAATTTCCATTTTAGTAAGTTGCAACTTGTTGCAACTGAAGAAGATCATTTAGAAGACAAATTGAGGGAGCAGACACCACAGTTGATATGGCTCCGCTGGTATAGATATTCTCACTCTTCCCTGCCTGACTGGATTCCGATGACTAAGTTAAGAGTTCTGGAAATGGAGGGAAGCAGTTTGAATATACTCTGGCCACATCAATATCAAGTAGGAAAATATGTGTGCGTTTATTTTTCTTCATTTAATTTATCATTTTGTAGGCTACAATCTTATGTTGAAACGTGAACATTGCAGGTGTTGCCTCTCGATCTGCAAGAGTTAAATATCTCCGCTCCCCTTTCAGAGATTCCAAGGTCTATAGGGCAGCTGAAGTGCCTCGAAAGGATTGCCATATGGAATCACTTCAAAGCAGTGACAGTCGAAAGGTTGCCAGACGAATTTTGTCATCTACGCTCTTTGAAATACTTAGTTTTGAAAGGGTTCTCAAGAATGGTGTCGCTGCCTGTTTCCTTTGGAGAGCTAACAAACCTACAGCACATCGATTTGGAAGGCGCTTCCTCTTTGCGGAGGCTTCCCAATTCATTTGGCAATTTAATTCGACTGAAACATCTATCATTGAGGGGTTGCGAGAATTTGACCATCTCCAATGGAACTCTTGGAGATATTACAATGCTGGAATACTTGGATCTTTCATCCTGTAGGCGGGTGATCGATTTGCTTCCCCAAGTTGCATATCAGCGGTCCTTGCAAAGCTTATATTTACAGGAAATGAAGCTACAAGAATTCCCAACTGTTATTGGAGACCTCTGCAATTTGGAAGTTCTAAAATTAAGTAGCGATTTGTTGGAAGTGCTCCCACTTTGGCTCGGTGACCTCAAGAGCTTGAAGATCTTATCAATATCTTCTTCGCCGCAATTGAAATCCTTGCCCGATTCCATTGGACTGTTGACTCAGTTGACACATTTGGATGTAAGGGATGGTGGGATAGAATACTTACCAGAACATCTTCTCAAGATGAACAATCTAGAATCTTTAGTGGTATCAAATTGTCCGTTGCGGGAACTTCCATTTAAAAGGGTTGAAGGAGAAAAAGAAACACTGTTATCATTAGAAGGGGAAAGAGCAATGAATAAATTGAACTCCTACAGTGACAGAAACATGTTTTGGTTCAAGACGTTAGAGCTGTCAGGCACAGAAATAAGGGAGGTATTTTTTGGAGAGGGTGTTTGCCCTAACCTCCAACGAGTGTCCTTCATGATAGTCGAATAAGTTGAGAGCAATCTGCTCCACGATTTTCTCCATTATTTTCTCCCCGATTAGCTCCGCGATTCTGCGTGATTGATGTAGTTAACTTTCAGTTGTTGGTTTCTTGTTTTTATCTCCGAGTTAGCTGAGTTAGACGCTTCGTTATTTACGAAGCATTTCATGCATGTAATTTCCTTTAAATTCACAATTCAATAACGAAATCAAAGCGTGGTGTTTTTGCATTCGGTTCCTGGCAATCCGTTTTCTGCTATTGCACATTTGTTCTTCATTCTTTTTCTGTCCTGCAATTCGTTTCTGTTTTGCAGATTTGTTTTTTCATGGTATCAGAGCAAGCTGTAGATCCAGCCTCTGTCCAGCTTGCCGATTTGCAAAACGTCTTTCAGCAAGCTCTGTAAGATCTCTTTTTTGTAATTTTTTTTAGTTGCCGGTATATAATTTTTTGCGCAGAAAATGGCCAGCATGAGCAACCAGGCTCTCATGCAAGCACCTGTCTTGAACGGGTCGAATCATAGCACTTGGGTAGCTAAGATGAAAGTTTTTCTAAGCTGTCATGAATGCTTAGAGATTGTCGAAGATGGAGTTACCTTGCTGAAAGCTGAAGATCGAGATGCATTGGATCGGGATGCAAGACGCACTTACACAGAAGTGGTCAAGAAAAATGCAAAAGC
>ML778377.1:1747943-1764271 GCA_009831015.1 Picea engelmannii | reverse complement strand
TTAAATTCACAATTCAATAACGAAATCAAAGCGTGGTGTTTTTGCATTCGGTTCCTGGCAATCCGTTTTCTGCTATTGCACATTTGTTCTTCATTCTTTTTCTGTCCTGCAATTCGTTTCTGTTTTGCAGATTTGTTTTTTCACTTCAGTGGGTGTTATGAATTGAGGCAAATAGGATGGTTTTGTGGTCTGCCAAAACCTCGAGATCTCGAGATCAGCAACTGTGTAAATGTTGAGGAGCTCTCTAGTCTTGAAACGTTGGTATCTTTGAAGAGGTTGAATGTTCAGGGATGTGAGAAGCTCGAGAGAATACAAGGTTTGAGGCAGCTTACAAGCCTTAGAGTACTAAATGTTCAGCAATGCCGTGAGATACAAGAGCTACCAGGCGTGGAATATTTGACTTCTTTGGAGTGGTTGAGCGTTAGTGGATGTGAGAAGCTCAAGAGCATACCAGGGTTGGGGCAGCTCACAAAGCTTAGAACATTAGATGTTGGGGAATGCCTTGCAGTACTAGAGTTGCCAGGTGTGGAATATTTGACTTCTTTGGAGTGGTTGAGTGTTAGTGGATGTGAGAAGCTTAAGAGCATACCACTGTTGGCGCAGCTCACAAAGCTCAGGACATTAGACGTTGGGGAATGCCGTGAGATACAAGAGCTGGCAGGTGTGGATTATTTGACTTCTTTGGAGGAGTTGAGTGTTAGTGGATGTGAGAACATGAGGAAAATACCGGGGTTGAGGTATCTCGCAAAGCTTAAAACATTAAATGTTGGGCAATGCCGTGAGATACAAGAGCTGTCAGGTGTGGAATATTTGACTTCTTTGGAGAAGTTGAGTGTTAGTGGATGTGAGAAGATCAAGAGCATACCAGGGTTGGGGCAGCAGCTCACAAAGCTTAGAACATTAGATCTTGGGCAATGCCGTGAGATACAAGAATTGCCAGGTGTGGAATGTTTGACTTCTTTGGAGTGGTTGAATGTTAGCGGATGTGAGAAGCTCAAGAGCATACCAGGTTTGGGCCAACTCAGAAAGCTTAAAAAAATGGATGTTCAGAATTGCAGTGAGATACAAGACCTGTCAGGGGTGGAATGTTTGACTTCTTTGGAGTGGTTGAGTGTTACTGGATGTGAGAACCTCAAGAGCATACCAGGCTTGGAGCACCTCACAAACCTTAGAACATTAGATATTGGGGAATGCCGTGGGATACTAGAGATGCCAGGTGTGGAATGTTTGACTTCTATGGAGTGGTTGAGCGTTAGTGGATGTGAGAAGCTCAAGAGGATACCATGGTTGGGGCAGCTCACAAAACTTAGAACATTAGATGTTCGAGATTGCCGTGGGATACGAAAGCTGCCAGGTGTGGAATGTTTGACTTCTTTGGAGTGGTTGAGTGTTAGCGGATGTGAGGAGCTCAGGAGCATACCAGGGTTGGGGCGGTTCCCAAAGCTTATACATGTAGATGTTAGTGGATGCCATGTGATACAAAAGCTGCCAGGCGTGGAATGTTTGACTTCTTTGGAGTGTTTGATTGTTAGAGGATGCGGCATGATTAGCAGCATACCAGGGTTGGGGCAGCAGCTCACAAAGCTTAGAACATTAGATCTTGGGCAATGCCCTCGGATACAAGAGCTGCCAGGTGTAGAATATTTGACTTCTTTGGAGGAGTTGAGTGTTAGTGGATGTGAGAAGCTCAGGAGCATACCAGGGTTGGGGCGGTTTTCAAAGCTTATCCATCTAGATGTTAGTGGATGCCGTGAGATACAAGAGCTACCAGGGGTGGAATGCTTGACTTCTTTGGAGTGGTTGAGTGTTAGAGGATGTGAAAAGATCAGGAGCATACCAGGGTTGGGGCATTCGCTTACAAAGCTTAGAACACTAGATCTTGGGCAATTCCGTGAGATACAAGAGCTGGAAGGTCTGGAATATTTGACTTCTTTGGAGTGGTTGAGTTTTAGTGGATGTGAGAATCTCAGGAGCGTACCAGGATTGGGGTGGTTCCCAAAGCTTATACATCTAGATGTTAGTGGATGCCGTGAGATACAAGAGCTGTTGGGGGTGGAATGTTTGACTTCTTTGGAGTTGTTGAGTGTTAGAGGATGTGAGAAGATCAGGAGAATACCAGGGTTGGGACATCAGCTCACAAAGCTTAAAACACTAGATCTTGGGCAATGCCGTGAGATACAAGAGCTGCCAGGTGTGCAATATTTGACTTCTTTGGAGATGTTGTGCATTAGTGGATGTGAGAAGCTCAGGAGCATACCAGGGTTGTGGCATCTCACAATGCTCAGAGAACTATATATGAGGGAATGCTATCAGATACGAAAGCTGCCAGGTGTGGAACATTTGATGTCATTAGAGTTTCTTGATGTTCGTAGATGTCCCAAACTGCAGTGGGATGCTGGGGTACTTGAGCAGCTGCGGCAACAATTGAAGAAAGGCCTCGTATATATTAATTAATAACTAAGAAAAACGAAGAAAAAGGTGCAGGTTGTCAATTGAAGGGGTGGGGCGTACTTGAGCAGCTTCGGCAACAATTGAAGGAAGAAGGCCTCAAATATGAAAAACGAAGAAAAAAAATGTAGAGATTGATTATAAGTTTGGTCAAACTCAAGGCTTTCATTGCTCCATGTTCGGTTAATCTATCTACAAAAGTGAGATATATATAATAGATATATTTCAAAAAAAAAATATCAATTGCTCCATGTTCGGTTATAGTAATAGATATATTTAAAAAAAATATTCTCAATTGATAATCGCTTAAATTAAACAACTTATATGGGTACTGGAAAAATGATTTAAATTGTTCCTACATCTTACTTATTCAATTTATTAAATGGAATTGAATTTCCAAAATTATCATACAAATTTATGATTGGTTTATGAAATTTAGAAAGTCACTATAAAATAGCTAAAGGTTAGATCTAGTTTAGGAGATATCATTTAATTGTGGTTCATTTCGTTACCTTTAGGATCATTGTAGAGGAGTTCCACAATACTAAAACCAATTTTTTTTATTGTTTTGTTGACTTTAGAAAAGCTTTTGACACATTTAGTTTATAGGAAAAGCCTTTGGAATAGGTTGGAAGAGATAAAAGTGTCTTTCGAGTTGAGGGCTGTTGCAATAAGGTTGTATGAGAATGTTATTGCCAAGTTTAAGAACACTAAGTGCTGGTCGAAAGATATTAACTGTAGTATTGGAGTCAAGCAAGGTTGTCCCTTGTCCCCTACCCTTTTTGGCATATACATTAACAAGCTAGAAGATTGCTTGGAAGAAGCAGGTTGTGTTGGCCCTACTCTCATTGGTGTAGTCATCAATCTTCTTCTTTATGCTGATGATATCATTCTTATGGCAATGAGTCCCCACTATCTTGAAAACCAACTAAGAATCCTCAAGGATTTTTGCCCCAATATGAGTATGATTGTTAATACTGACAAGACTAAGGTCACGATCATTAAATCCAATAAGATCACTTATGATACCTTCATATATGACAATAACAACTTGGAGGAAGTGACTTCATACGAATATCTTGGAATCGATATTCACCACAAACTCAACTAGAATTATAGCATTGAGAAAAGGATTATTGGGGGATGGAAAGTTTGTTATGGGCTTGAAAACAATTGTAAAACAGTGGATCTTTGGATATGGGATAAGAAGAAACTCCTCTTTGAGACTCTTGTTACGTTTGTTATTCTATATGGGTGCGAAGTCTGGGGATGCAATATCTCTTGTGAATCCTGGAGAAAGATAGAGAAAATACAAAATAATTTTATAACCTATAATCTCAAAATTAAAGGGAATATGCCCTATCCCATCCTCCTCTTAGAGGCAAGCCTTTGTCCCATTATGGGCATGGCTATGACTAGATACCTAATGTATAAGAACAAGTTAAATATCATGGAAGGCAAGAGGCTTCCTAAAATTGCTTCAAAATCCAATCGTAACTACCTTCGACTCAAATGAGGATGGCATAAAGATGCCCAGTCTTGGCTAAGCTATAGGGGAATCATGGAAGACATCATTTTGCAGAATAATGATACTACTAAAAATATCATTAAATCAAAATTTAAGGAGAGAATGTGGTGTGATAAAGAGTTAGAGGAAAAATGAAAATTAAGGTATTATAAGGATGTAATCAACCATAATCTAGAAGATCAAAATTGTCTCTCTGTTTTGACAAGTGTAAAGAAAAAAATAAGCCTTGCTAAGATAAGAACAAATTCTCATGAGCTCCATGGTGAAACTGGACATTGGTCAATTCCTAAAACACCATGGGATGAAAGAGTGTGTCACCTTTATGACACTGAGAAGGTTGAAGATGAAAAACACTGTCTCTTAGATTGTCCAGCCTATACCCAGATTAGAACTCAATTTCAAAATATTTGTCACACTACCAACCTTCCTAACCTTTTAACTCAACAAAACTACGGTGATCTTGGAAAGCTTGTCTTAATGCTTTTTGAGCATAGAAACAAAATTCTAAAGAATTGCGAGTAATCCCTTACCCTCTTAAGGTCCGATAGACCAATTCGGTCTCAGTAGACATTAATCATCATCATTAATGATATTACTTCATCAATAATTATAAGCAATTTTAATGTTTTAATTAATATTATTTTTTTGCATTAACATAAGACTGGGTTGATTAACAAGTTGCAAATCAATATAATTTTTTTTGGATTAATAGAAGATTGAATTGATTAACAGGGTGCATATTTGTTATACATATAATGATGATGTAATGTAGAATATGATTTTTTTTTTATGATAATGTCTTTTTTACTATGGTGCAATATTAATCAAACATTTTCCTCAAACAAATCTTGATAAACCACATCGATTGATTAGAATGGAAGAGATTTATAAGACTATATGTTGGGTTTTGATGGTTCTTTTTAGAATTTTTCATAAGTTAGGGGCAGAGGAAGGCATTCTCTTTCTAAATGATTCACATTTTCTAAAATTCAAAGCAACATTTGGTAGGGGGACAAACAACATCGTTGAGTTTATGGTGCTAAAATTAACACTTACATTAACTCATGAGTAGGGGGTTTCAAAATTACAAATATTTAGAGACTTGTTTATGGTAATTAAGTGGATGCGGGTGAAAGTGTAGTGGACAACTTCTTTGTGTAGTGGGGAATTTCCTTCTTAGACCTATCTATGAAGAAGCTCTGAGAATGAAAGATGACATGTTGTGCCCTTTAATGGGTCTATAAGATGCTCTTGTTGTTGAGCCCAAAATACTCCGAAAAATGTTTGGTCGCCCCACATTCTCTCGCGGATTTTGACAGAAAATGTTATCTAAAGTATCCAATAGTCCATCATTTTTATATCTCTCATAAGTTCTTTATAGTTCCAAAAAGAGTCTATAGTGTGTCATATATCCAATCCCCTTACTCAAAAATGTTCATAGATAGGTCCCTTTTATATAATCTTCTACTTCAAATACCATGCATCGTCACCAAATAAAATGATTCCCTCAATGCAAAAATATCTATAGATATAAATCATTTGAGTGATTACATGGCAGGCCCAAGTTCAAATACAATGGATGTTCCTTAGTTCACTTCCTCAATGATACACTTGCCTCGTTCCAGGTGTATGATCTCTTTTGAGAGTTTTTCCACTTCAACATTTGAACCTGGATGGGAAGGGTAAGAATCATTCCTCCCAACCACCCAAGCTGCATCCAATGGACATTTAAAATAATCTAATTTTAACTATTATTTTTTTTTGAATTCCCACTTTAAAAAGAGACTTGATTTTTTATGAAGATGAATTTATTGAACTGAATTAGATAATAAGAGTCTTGGCTAAGCTATAGGGGAATCATGGAAGACACCATTTTGCAGAATAAGGATACTATTAAAAATATCATTAAATCAAAATTTAAGGAGAGAATGTGGTGTGATAAAGAGTTAGAGGGAAAATGAAAATTAAAGTATTATAATGATGTAATCAACCATAATCTAGAAGATCAAAATTGTCTCTCTGTTTTGACAAGTGTAAAGAAAAAAATAAGCCTCGCTAAGATAAGAACAAATTCTCATGAGCTCCATAGTGAAACTAGACATTGGTCAGTTCCTAAAACGCCATGGGATGAAAGAGTGTGTCACCTTTGTGACATTAAGAAGATTGAAGATGAAAAACACTTTCTCTTAGATTGTCCAGCCTATACCCAGATTAGATCTCAATTTCAAAATATTTGTCACACTACAAACCTTCTTAACCTTTTAACTCAACAAAACTACGATGGTTTTGGAAAGCTTCTCTTAATGCTTTTCGAGCATAGAAACAAAATTCTAAAGAATGCGAGTAATCCCTTACCCTCTTAAGGTCTGATAGACCAATTTGGTCTCAGTGGACATTAATCATCATCATCACCATCATCATCATCATCATCATCATCACCATTGACGATATTACTTCACCGATAATTATAAGCAATTTTGATGTTTTAATTAATGTTATTTTTTTGGATTAACATACGACTGAATTGATTAACAAGTTGCAAATTAATATAATTTTTTTTTGGATTAATAGAAAATTGAGTTGATTGACAGGTTGCATATTTGTTATACATATAGTGATGATGTAATGTAGAATATGCATCTTTTTATGATAATGTCTTTTTTACTATGGTGCAATATTAATCAAGCATTTTCCTCAAACAAATCTTGATAAACCACATCGATTGATTAGAATGGAAGAGATTTATAAGACTCTATGTCGGGTCTATATTGATGGTGCTTTTTAGAATTTTTCATAAGTTAGGGGTAGAGGAAGGCATTCTCTTTCTTAATGATTCACATTTTCTAAAATTCAAAGCAGGAAGGCGTTCTCTTTCTAAATGATTCACATTTTCTAAAATTCAAAGCAGTGTTTGGTAGGGGGACAAACAACATCGTTGAGTTTATGGTGCTAAAATTAACACTTACATTAACTCGTGAGTAGGGGGCTTCAAAATTACAAATATTTAGAGACTCATTTATGGTAATTAAGTGGATGTTGGTGAGAGTGTAGTGGACAACTTTTTTGTGTAGTGGAGAATTTCCTTCTTAGACCTATCTATGAAGAAGCTCTGAGAATGAAAGATGACATGTTGTACTCTTTAATGAGTCTATAAGATGCTCTTATTGTTGAGCCCCCAATACTTCGAAAATGTTTGACCACCCCACATTCTCTTACAGATTTCGAGGGATTTCAACCAAAAATGTTATTTGAAGTATCCACTAGTCCATCATTTTTATATATCTAATAAGTTCTTTATAGTTCCAAAAAAACAGGTCTTTAGTGTGTCCTTCAAATACCATCTTAGTAATCCTTCATATAGTTGGTCTATAGTGTAAGATTCGCATAGTTGGTTTATAGTGTAAGATTCGCATAGTGTGTCCTTCAAATACCATGCCTCGTCACCAAATAAAACGAGTCCCTCGATGCAAAAATATCTATAGATATAAATCATTTGAGTGACCGAGGTTTTTTTAACCGAATTAGTTAATAATAATTTATTATTCCTTTTCTATTAATTGCATTGCATTCTTTTTTAGAGATTTTACATAATATGTTTCATTAAAATATTGTTTTGGTTACAAGATTATCATTTACCCGATTTTACATAATATTTCTTATGAAAATATTGCTTTTCGTTATATACTAGATTTTCCTTTATATTTTAGTTAATAATAATAATTTATTATTCCTTTTCTATTAATTATACTCCTTTTTCTAGATTTTAAATATTTTTTTTTATTAAAATATCGTTTTGGTTACAAGATTACCATATACCGGATTTTCCAGATTTTACATAATATTTCTTATGAAAATATTCTTTTTCGTTATAATATTACTATATACTAGATTTTACATAATATTTTAGTTAATAATAATAATTTATTATTCCTTTTCTATTAATTACACTCCTTTTTAGAGATTTTACATAATTTTTTTTATTATTATTAAAATATGGTTACAAGATTACCATATACCGGATTTTCGAGATTTTACATAATATTTCTTTTGAAAAATATTCCTTCTCGTTACTATATACCAGATTTTACATAAAATTTTTATTAAAATATTATTTTTGTTATAAGATTACCATATAACAAATTTTACATAATAATTTTTACCAAAAGATTTTTTTGGTTGTAAGATTACTTTATACAAAGTGATATTCTATTCTTGGTATGCAAAATAGTGTTGAAGGGAACAATAGTTTGTAGTAAAAGCTCCATAAAGGGTCTTCTCTGTGAACGAAAGTTTGTTGAAGCTCTTGTAATTTGCCATTTATGTTGGTCTGACTAGTCTTCTTCCTTCTTGAATAAGCTTGTTGATCGAAACATGTTTCAAGGTTGTCTTGAGTCATGACTCTCTACGATGATCCCAGTGGATAAAAGTGTTGATAGCAGCTTGTCTTAGTATACTTGTAGGGTCCTTTCCTCGTATTAATGTACGCAAACCTTGATTTAGAATCCAGTGGTTGTGTATAATTGCTCTTTATTAATCCTTGCTCAATATGGAGTATACTTTTTATTGTATGATATTTTTTTTTTAAAGTACACATTATTTCACTAGGGATGATTTTAAGGATGGAAATTTATTTTAAAATGTAAAAACTTTGGTGAATCTTAGTAATCCTTCATATGCCAACTATAAATGTTTGGCTATATTTTTGTAAAAATATTCAAATTTCTAAGGATTCTATATAGTTTGTATAAAATTTTGACGATTTTTAAGGTAAAATATTTTTATCCTATAGAATTTGGAAAAACCATGAAAAATTAGCCCATGAGCCAAATTTAACCCCTAAAATCATTAACTTCACTTTTCAACTCCATAATTTTTATTGAGTTTTACGAAGTTATAAAAAACCATATATTAAATATAATAATTTAGAATATATATATATATATATATATATATATATATATATATATATATATATATATATATATATATATATATATATATATATATATATATATATTTGATAATATTATTTTTTGATTGATTTAAAGGCATCATGATAGGTAAGAAAATATATTTGTTAGAAAGAAAAAATAATGTGCTTGAACTTTAAGTAAACCGTGTTTGAGTTTATGAAATATGAGACGAGTGGACACTCCACTCATCATCAGGGAGGGTTGTAAATATTGGTTAACTGTTGGAAAATGATATTCACTCATCATCATGAAAGGTTGTGAATATTGGCAAATTATTGGAAAATAATATCAAAATAATGACTAGTTGTTGGAGAATAAAACTAAAAATACATAGGTATATGTTGGAAATTAATATTCAAAGACTAATGTACATTAGTCTTCGAATATTAATTTCCAACATATATCTATGTATTTTTAGTTTTATTCTCCAACGACTGGCCATTATTTTAATGTTATTTTCCAACTGTTAGCCAATATTTACAACCTTTAAATGGTCTCATGAGCACTATTTCCATCTCTATCACAAATTTGTTGTCCCTGATGATTGGTGGAGTGTCCACTCGAAACTTCTGACGTTTCATAAACGCAAAGACAATATACTTCCAAAAACCTCAAGCACATTACTTTTTCTTTCTAACAAATAAATCAAAAAATCATTTTTTTTTATGAAAATGACATGTTCATTGCATTCAATTGGATGAAGTAATGGCCTTGAATGCATGGGGGTGTACCATGGCCTAGGATATAAGTATTGGCATGAGCGTCAATATGGGAAAAATGGTTGAACTGACAAAAGTTGAGAGAAGTTGCACAAAATGGGTGAATTGATTTCTTTGTACTCGTTTTGCATGTATGTACTGGTTTTGTTGGGCCACCAAATAGGGCTCCCATCTCCCTTCACATAGTTGTTTCTATTGTAAACTTCTCTTGCCAGTCCAACTGAGAAGGGTAGCTTCTAATAAATAATTAGCATGATTTTTCTGTCAGGCAGTTAACTAAATAAAAGGCGAAACAATACTTGTCAGTCAGAAATAAAGCAACAAGTTTCTTGTTGTTGTTGTAAACAAAAATCGCCTAGTCTGATAAAAGTGTGTCTTCTTGCTAAAAATAAGAGACGGTCATTTACTTCTCAATTCCAATATTGTTCTCTTTCATTCTCTGTGTATTTTGTATTGTGCAACGTTTTATTATTGTGTCGGTCTATTTTGTTGTTGCATTTTAAATTTTGCATATAGAATTGAGGATCAATTGGTATCAGAGCCTGGATCCAAGCCAACTTCTGCTCAGCCACAATTCAGAAGAGAGGCCATCCAACAATTTTTTTTTCTCGAAGACAAATTTCCTTCTCAGGGCATCCAGTGCACCGTCCTCAAGGATTCCAACATGTTCATCTTTCACCATTCTCCAGTATCCACCGACATATCGAAATTTGTGGTGAATGAAAACTATGCCGCCACGAAGATAGCCATCTACAGAGGATTCTGCATCCACTACCACAACTCCAATTCAGGATTTAACGATGGCTCTCCAGAAGATACTCCATCTGCAACAACACAGAGCTCCAACACCCATGCAACTCGATACACATTTTCAATTACCAAAGTTTGCGGGCCAAATGAATGGAGAGAATGTCGACTCTTGGCTTCACAATATTTCCACATACTTTCGTACATGTCCTGAGATGACGAAAGACATGAAGCTTCATATTGTTGGTCTACAACTCAAGGGAATTGCGCAGACATGGTGGGACACTCAACTGTAGACTTATTCTTGGGTCATGGATAGAGGTTAACCAGTTGAGACACATACACCACACATCACAACGTGGGATGGATTATGCCAGGCTCTCAGAGAGCACTTTTACCCACCAGGCTATCGCCAGAAACTCCTCATGAGATGGTTGTAGCTCCGACAATTGGCCAATCAGTCCGTACAGGGATACATCGACATCTTCTGCAAACTGTGCATTCAAATCCACATCACCATTCCAGAAGAGGTATTGATTGTCAAGTTCAATTATGGCTTATTGCTAATCATTCGTCATGAAGTTGATTTGTTTGAGAGTTCTTCCTTGGACAAGGCCTTTCTTCGGGCCTTGGTCGTCGAGCGTAAAATGGCTCCTCAAATCCTCTCACCCCAACCCATATATGACCCTTCTATCGATGGTCCTTCTCAAGTTACCCCTACCACCACCTCCACACCTCGAACGACGCCCTGGTGTACCTTCCACAAGACCAACTCGCATGCTTCTGCCGACTGTCAGGCACTTCAGAACCTTTTCCCCAACAAAACTCTTTTTGTAGAGGTCACTCAGTCTGATTCCCCTTACCCTCCTGAAGTCATTTCTCTCAAAAATCCTATAGAAGTTGACCCATATATAATTCTGATGACCACTAATGAACATGACACATCTCTTGTGCCCCTGTTTACCCACAATTTTCAAATTAAGCATGAATTGGCTACTCTCATCCTAGACAATGGAAGACAAAAGAACCTCATTGCCTAGGACTTGGTCCATTGCTTACAACTCCCAACTACTCTGCACCTTGAACCATACCAACTCGGATGGATACAAAAGTAAGGCCCACACCTCATTGTCTCTCAGTGTTGTGCGGTGACCTTCGCTATTGACCCTTTCTGGGATAATGTGGTGTGTGATGTTTCTCCTTTAGATTATGCTGACATGTTACTTGGAATCCCTTAGCAATAGGATCAGAACGTTGTTTATCATGCTAAATTCCATAAATATCACCTGCAATATGAGGGATGCACCTATGTTCTCACCTCCTCTACCCCTCAATCCACACAACCTATGACCAGAAAAGCAGTTGTTAAACAAGTAAGTATGAACAAATGTGTTTCCTTGTGTTTGGTTTGCCCCATTCAACTAGACCATCTGACCATCTCAACACCTTGGGACATGGCTCCCCAACTCCCAGAAATTTCCAACGCCTTTCCCCAACCCATGAGACTACCCCCCTCTTGCTCTATTGAGCACACCATTGATCTCATTTCAGAAGCCTCTTTTCCCAATGCCCCTTCATACCGCCTCACTCCCCAAGAGGTTTATGTGATAATAAGCCAACCTGACCAACTTTTGAATTCAGGCCCCACTCCACCTTCATCTTTTCTTTTTGCATCTCCAACATTTCTTATGCTAAAACAAGTTTATGTTCCAATAGTGTCCGCCAACAGGTTATGTGCTCCAACACAAGTGTTAGCATATTATAACACTTTTCCTGGAAATTCCTCTTTTTCTAAATAAATTATTGAGAAAGCTTCATCCAAACAAATTTTTTACAAATGCGGTATAGCAGGATAAAAATCATCTGAAGAGGCATCCCTTCTTAGTTGGAGCAGTTAATCAGACGACCTGTATTGGACATACCCATTGTTATTCCAGGGAGCTTGTATTTAAGGGAAATGTCGAGGCAGATAATGAAGCACTGGCTGATCAATATTGAGTGGGGTCTACACATCACCAACAAGAACAATACTCAACATAGTGTTATACCCATACTTTCGCTCAGTGCCATCTTCAGGTAGTCGATGCATTACCAACTACAATAGAGCATGCACAACAGAGGCCTTATAAAATTCATAAGCCATTGTTCTTTTACCTGGAAGCTCATATGTGGCTCTTGCAGGACCAATATCGATTCAGAGGAAAACACCATCAATTGCACCCACTAAGATATGATCCCGACATAGTTCGAGAAAGCATTGGAGATAATGCACTGCAAATTTCCTCATTTGTTGGTGGAAGTGGGGACACTTCCGGATCTAAATAGGGAGGAGTTGGGCCACCAAAGAGGGCATCCATCTCCCTTCGCATAGTTGTTTCTATTGTAAACTTCCCTTGCCAGTCCAGCTAAGAAGGGAAGCTTCTACTAAATAATTATCATGATTTCGTCAAGCAGTTCACTAAATAAAAAGCGAAACAATGATTGTTAGTCAGAAATAAAGCAACAAGTTTCTTGTTGTTGTTGTAAACAAAAATCGCCCAGTCTGATAAAAGGGTGTCTTCTTGCTGAAAATAAGAGATGATCATTTACTTTTCAATTCCAATATTATTCTCTTTCATTCTCTACGTATTTTGTATTGTGCAACGTTTTATTATTTTTTCAGTCTATTTTGTTGTTGCATTTTAAATTTTGCATATAGAATTGCGGATAATTTGTTGATTTTTTAACTAATGCAAGTCAAGTCAAGACATTGGACGAGCTTGAGACACAATAGACCTAGTGGAATTCTTGAAATTTATATCATGATTTCTCTCTTTGATGGTGCAACTCTCGTGTTATATAGACTGAATTTCTGGCTAGTTTTAGATCGTGCACCATCTCTCACCATAGGGAATGCAATTTTGTGAATTCTCATAGCTTAACAATTGTTGAAATGGTTGTTCTGACTAGTGATATATCCATTTCTATGAAAACTACGCATCAACAAGAGGTAGAGAAGAAGAGCTCAAAAACATTCAAGAACAATGATGGGGAGTCTTCAGACATAATTGTGCCTAGACCAACCATTGAAATTGCATTGGATTGCTTGGCCAAATTTCCAAGGTTAATGCATCAATATCTCATAGAAATCTCCAAGGTATGGAAAACTAGTTTACCCTCCCAAATTCTTAACAGAAATTCATCACCAAAAAGGCTTTTGAAAGACTATTTGTTTGCAAACTTAATGTTCTCTTCAATTTGGGATGAGAGGTTTTGCTTGGAACCTAGAAAATAGAACCTTTTTCCTCTACCCATATCCCCCATTAATATTACATGTGCCAAGTTTGTTGTGAGTAGAGGGAGGCTTTTCTCGATTGGGGGATTGGTGAAGTCTACCACTTCAGCTAATGCGTGTGCCTATAATGCCTTCCTTCTTGAATAGGTGGGAGTCCCTTGAGCTCCTCAAGCTTCTCAGTACAAGCCTGCAGTTTCTAGTATTGGGGAGAAGATTTATGTCATGCGTGGTTGTGTGGATTCTTCAGGCTAGGCATAGGTTTACGATCCTGGAGTGGGTTTGTGGAATTATTTTTCTATTCCTTCATCAAAGTCCTTAAATGATGGATATTGTAGGGATTGTGTTTTGGTGAATGGATTGAAGATATTTGGGATGTGTTATGGGGGTTTGGGGTTTGCTTTTAATTCCATTTTGTCAATGATCACCATACTCAACAACAACAATCCTTATGAGAGGAGCCCCTCTCATGGCATCCAAGTTCTTTTTGCAAACCAGAAGAAACTGATCCAAAAAGAAGTAGTTGTGAAGGCACTCTTGTAACGTTTCCCAACTTAACTGAGGAACATTACTATGCAGAATACACATAAATTCAATTTTTTTTTGCTAATTGATTTCCTGTAGCTTACTAGCTATGAATTAGACACAGATTTAACCATTTTGATACCAATAACTTAGTGCATCTACAACATATTGAATTAAACATGAATGTAGCTAATTAAATCATTACAACATCATATAATTCATTCACATTCATAGAATAAAAATCCATAGCAGTTAAATCTTAAATTAACTCAGAAAACAGATAAACACTTATCTTTTTAAAATAGTTGTGCAACCATCTGCTTGGGATGGATGGTCCACCCAACCATAGACTCGTTGATCAAAATATTAACAACAAGTCACCCCTGAGCTGGGGCTAGGAATCCACAAGAAAAAGGTGTCTCTGACAATCCAGTCACATCTCAGATATCACACAACCCACTAGTATTCTCCTACAACTATCCTGAATTTCCTCCAACTCTCTTCCTCTTAACCTGCCCAACCCAAGGAATGTACCCCTTCACTACTCTCAGTTCATCGAGCATCCCATTCGTTTATTAGGGTTTCTTTGGAACATGTAATTGAGAATTTCATTACTGGGAACTCAAATGAATTCACTGCTAGGAAAAATTACCAAGAAAACGACAACAATCACTTGTTGATATAGTGCAAATCACACATGAGTTCACTCTTCAGGCTTGACAACCTGGTTTTTATGTAAGCCTGACAACTTGCATCTTCAGTCTTTAGTTCCAAATACGCTCCAAAATTCACCCAACCTTTTTGCTCTAGCTCTAGTGCTCTTCTTCAATGTTCTATGTTTTCTATTCATGCAAAAACATGCATGTAAAAACTGCCCTCTTTAGCCATACAAAATTCATTTTCCCCAATCCATTTGACTTCTCACTCTGCCCAATGTTGATTGTACTTCAACCCCATGCTCCCCAATAACTATGGGATGTGGCTTTATACACTTTCCCTCTTACATGTATTCAATGATTGGGCTCTTCTACACTCAAAGGAAAATCAAAAGGTTCGCTCAAAACAAAAAATTAGAAGGTTGTCCCCAATAATAATACAATTTAGAAATCTAGGTTTTGAATTAATATCCATAAATGTCCTCCATGGTCATATGGTCAAATATTTATTCATTCACTTTGTATTTTAAAGTGTTTAGAGGACATTAGTTGAATTCCTTACAAGAGTAGAGCATGCATAAAACTATCTCTTGATCAGATTTGCATAGTGGCTACAAAAATGTAGTATTTCAGTGAAACACATCGCCTTTAGGTTATTTGTTTGAAACAATAACATCACATATTTATTATTGGCTTCTATACAACTTGCATGAAGCATACTCATCTAACAAAAAAGAATAGACAAATGACTTACAATGGAAGGTTCTTTCTATTATGCCCTTTTACTGTTGTCAATTCACACTTTTGTAGTTGTACATATTGTTACTATGTTTTTAGTTGAATTTGAAAAGGAAATTATGAGTTACCAGTTTTGGATGAAAATGACTCTTTTCACTGTACCAAGAAAATATAGTGAGAAATATTGTTGAAATTGAGAGGAGCAAATGATGATAGTAAGAAATGTTATTGGCAAGGAGAGAAGCAAATGAATCCAAGTGTAGGGATGACAACTTAACAAATGACTATATTCTATGTTTTCTCTTGTATTTATAAGACTAGCACCCCCTGTGTGGGCGAATGAGAATGCCACAATAATTTGAGGGAAGTTTTTGTATTAATGTTGTTATTTGGAATCATAAAGATATTGCAACTAAAATGATCTTATTTGAAGTTGGTTCATTATTTTTATGATGACATGTTATAATAATTTTCAAGTTTGTGAAAAGATTATACCTTTTGAAAAGAGATAGTGTAAATACTAGTAAACTCAAGAATTTGATATATACTCTAGGGTAAATTCTACACTTAAATGTATGATCTTTAATTTATGATTTTATTTTAAGACAATAATGAAGATGTCAATGATGATGGAATTTTAAAATAATATGTTTTGGTCTCATATCTTATGACTGATAATTTTTTTAATAATAATATATACTTATTATTTGATTAATCTAAATA
>ML778377.1:1713450-1730176 GCA_009831015.1 Picea engelmannii | reverse complement strand
TGATCACACTACCAACCTTCCTAACCTCTTAACTCAACAAAAGTATGGTGATCTTGGAAAGCTTCTCTTAATGCTTTTCGAGCACAAAAACAAAATTCTAAAGAATCACAAGTAATCACTTACCCTCTTAAGGTCCGATAGATCAATTAGGTCTTAATGGACGTTAATCATCATTGTCATCATCATCATAATCAATTACAAATTATTAATAATAATAATGTAATCAATTCCATAATAAAAATATATTATATTTTGTTATAATGTTTTTTTTCATAAAATTTTAATAATATTTATAAAATGTGTAATCAATTACAGATTAAAAAAAATAATAATAATTAATCTATTTCATAACAAAAATATATTACATTAATGATTGTTAGAATTTTATAAATACATTTATAAAATGAATTAACTAAAGCATTCCTTTATAAATTTATAGAAGAAAAATAAAATATAATGATATATTAATTAATATTTATTAAAAATAAATAAAAATATTTTATAAATTTAATAATAAAAATATATATTTTAAATTTAAAAAATAATTAAATTAAAAATTTATAAATATTCAAAATAAAAATAAATCAATAAAAATAAAAATAAAAATAAAAATAAAAATAAAAATAATTAAGGAATTCTGTCACAAAAATATATTACATTAATAATTTTATGAACACATTTATAAAATGAATGAACTAAAGCATTCCTTTATAAATTTATAACGGAAATATATATTAATGATTTAATGATTGTTATAATTTTATGAACACATTTATATAATGAATTAACTAAAGCATTCCTTTATAAATCATTAATGATTGTTATAATTTTATGAACACATTTATAAAATGAATTAACTAAAGCATTCCTTTATAAATTTATAGAGGAAAAATAAAATATAATAATATATTAATTAATATTTACTAATAAATAAATATAAATATTTTATAAATTTAATAATAAAAATATATATTTTAAATTTAAAAATAATTAAATTAAGAAGTTCTAAGTATTTAAAATTAAAATAAATCAATAAAGACATTTCATATTGTTTTTTTATAAAATAAAATAAAATATAATAATATATTAATTAATATTTACTAATAAATAAATACAAATATTTTATAAATTTAATAATAAAAATATATATTTTAAATTTAAAAATAATTAAATTAAGAAGTTCTAAGTATTTAAAATTAAAATGAATCAATAAAGACATTTCATATTGTTTTTTCTATAAATCATAGTCATAGTATACTTCACTTATACGATTCATAGTGTTGTTTTTTTCACTAAATCATAAAATCATAGTAAACTTCACTTATATATTCAATATTTTTTTAATGACTAAACTTTATTTATATATTTAATATTTTTTCAATAAATATGAGTAGTAGACTTATGAATACTTTGTGGTGATGATGTATTAATTAAAATTGCTTTTTGTCAATTGGGTTTAGTTTGGATGATTGTGAGGAATGATTGTTATCCTTCCCACTCGGGTTCAATTCTCATAAATGACATGTTAAGCTCATAATGAGTGTGTTGTAATGGCTTCAAGCCTAATATGTATTGGAAAGTTGTCTTTGATTCAATTGAATAGTAAGGCAATTGCTTTTCCGGAGGAAAATAAAAAATAAAATAGTAAATCACTATTACAGGAGAGTTGAATTGGTGGAAAATATCGAGCCATCTGAAAGCATAAAAGCGAGCTAATTACACACTTGATGTTACGAATTTCATAGAAGAGTTGAAGAGCCTTCACCAAGTGTGCGAAATGGGGTCAATGTATGAGAAAAAGATAAATGAAGCAATCGTGCCCAAGCTCACCAATGATCCGCAGAAAAATGTTGTGATGCTACAACAAATGGGCTCAAATGATATGTTTGATGGAGGTTTGGATGAATTTACAAACTAATAGATGCACCGACAAAGATATCCAATTCTTTAGAAGAATCGATATGCAACATATCATAAATGCCTCGTTTGTTGAAAGCAATGGTCAAAGTCAATCAAGCACTGAATGTGGTTAGTCAAATCTCTCAAATCCAGTGGAACGTAGGGAAAAGGTGATCATGACAACAAATACCACTTTACCCAAATACCAACAATAAAAGACCCAAAGGATAGACAGTAAAGATCCAAAGGATAAAGATTCAACAGATAAGTGACATGTGGGAAAAGGTGGTTTTTGAAAATTTGTCCACTGAAAAAGACCAAAAAAATAGATAGTAAAGATCCAAAGGATAAGTGACAAGTGAGCGAAGGTGGTTAAATTTGAAAACCTGTCAAGCAAAAACTTAATTAATTTAATCTTATATTTATATTTTCAAATGATTTAAGATAATTTTATATTAAAGTAAACTTTACACTAATTACAATTATATATTTTGAAATATATTATCACATTTTATTTTATCTATCCATCCACTATTATATTTATGTTACTAATTAGTGAGTCACATATATATTTTATCTATCCATCCATTATTATTCATCATAGGTTTCCATATTAGATTGGTTCAAATATGGTCAAATCTTTTTGAGAGTAGTAGTCTAAACGTTTTAAGTTTTTTTTTTTTTTTTTGGATATTTTCTGTTTAATTTTGCCTAAAATATCTGGAAAATTTGTTGGATATGTGGATTTGAGTGATTAAGTTTGTATAATTCAAGTGTCCTACGTGGTTTTCTAGCATGCTAAATCCAATTACGCATTCAAAAATACAATTTAAATAACAAAAAATTGTGATTTCGTCCAAATTTTTATTGATCCCAATGAAAAAGACCAAAACATAGAACATTTAGACAACACCCTTTTGAGATACCAATAAATTTATCTCTTCCAAAAATATGTCGTTAATGAATAAAACATAAATTACCATAAATGACAAGTTCAAATCTAGTCAAGTCTATCGAAATTACTAATGAATAAAATTAAACTTTTGTATTACATGTCTCAAGAAAAGCCCCTAGCTCTTCCTTATATTTCACGGAGGGTATCCAATGTAAACCCTTAGGAATTGATTATGATCCATAAATTGGTAAGGACATTAACTAAAGCACGAACCCGAGATAACCAATTTGGAAGATTGATCTTGGGATATAAAGCACAAAGCATTAAACCACTCAAGATAGCGAGTCAAACTATATATATATTTAAAAAAAAAACGTCCTTGCCTTCTTTTAGTGATATCTTCAGTGTGCCTTATTGTGTTTTCAAACAAGAAGAAGACCATGTGAAAATTTAATGATATGTAAGGAAGAGGAAGTTGGGAAATAAAATACCAACAATCCATCCATTCTCACTTCGTCCCTCTCATTAATGTAGCTATGGCGGGCCCTCCCTCTATAGAATGATCTGTAGAGGACTATTCTTCGCTATGCTTGTTGACCAAGTTGCGCCTCTTACATATCATATCTATGGATTTTGATATGAACATTTTTAATATATTTGCATGTAAATATTATAATATAATATGGTTATATCCATCATGCATATATATTAAGTAAAAAATTTACTCTCTACAAATAGTCATCATATATTCCTTTCTAAAATATGCAATATGTAATGATAGGAAGATAAGAGAGAATGAGATGAGTGTTATGTTTACAAGTTCTATGCATGATAGACAACTGAGTTTTAACGGAGAGGTCTTGCAACGGGTGGAGACGAACCAATTTTTTGAATGGAAAAATGGCGGGAACTCTTATAGATTGAAGCTGAACCAGTAGCATTGTCCCGAGGGAATCTGAGCAATAATGGCGGAACTACTATCGTTTGCTGGTGTGGCTATTGTCGGTGACCTCTATCTATTTTGATGTTTTTAGTCAGACTCTGTAAGGAGTTTTTTTTATGAAGAGTCATTTCATCATTATTCGGGTTATATGGCAGTAGATGACCATTTACTACTGTAGATTTTCGGATGGGACCCTCTCTTAAAAGTTTTGGAGTAGTTTAATGGCTCTTTATTACTGTATATCTTGGTTTTATTCCTTTGTAGAACTTGGCCCGAAGCAACTACAACGTTGCTCCACGTTACCATTTTTGGTAACTGGTTCGGCGGTAGTTCTGCTTATTGCAGTCTAGCTGTCCTATTCTATTGGGGGGTCAGACTGTTTCTACTTAACTGACTGTCAGTGCACTAATGGGCTCGATGAACGAGGTTGGGCGGCAAAAGTTAGGTCTTAACATTACTAAGCATTCCAAAGGCATACTTCATTTTTCTTCTTCGCCACCTTCGCAGGGTAAAACGCTGTCTCCGTTACCTGTAACTATATCCGACGACACACAATCTTTACCCTATTTTTCACAAAGTGCACAGAATGACTCTGCCTTTGTTTTGTCGCCAGACAATATAGTTGGAACTGGAGTTTGTCCTAAGAGTGATGATTTTTAGTTGAGAGTTCCGCACAAGGTTAGAGTGCATTCGTCTCCTTCAGGATTTAAGTGCAAGCTTTGGAAGCCCAACAAAGTAACCAAGAAATTATTGTTGGGCTCCGACGTTGGTTTAGAAGAAACTTCCCATATGGCGCTCTATGGACTAGTTGGTTGAGTTTCCTACCATTACTTAGCACAAGAGTCACTACAGTGATGGATGGAAAAGTCATGGAGCCCTTCCTTAGGCTACATGCCGGAGATATTGTATCTCGCGAAAGGGTGGTTGGGGTTTATCTTTTGTTCTCCTGAAGACACAAACTTCTTATTGGCTTCTCGCTGGGTGTTTGGAGGTAGTAGTCTCATGCTTAAGAGGTGGAGAGTTACATTTGATCCCGCAACAGAATATTTTCCACAGAGGCATCTTTGGGTACTATTGCCAGGGTTACCTATTCACTCATGGAGTGAGGGAGCTCTAAAAGATATCGGTGATGTGTTGGGTACTTTTATTGCGGTTGATTACCAGTCTCTAGGAGCCCCGTCAAGGAAGGTTGGAAAACTTTTAGTGGAGATGAACGTTCATGGTGGCTTGCCAGAAAGTATTGAGATTGAATGGCGTGGTCGAAGGATACTCCAACGTCTAGATTATATGGGAATCCCATTCCGATGTAGTCTTTGCCGAAATACAGGCCACCTTCGCAAAGAATGTAAGGGTTGAGAGATTATTGAAGAAGTTGATGAAGAACTTAGCAATTGGGACGTACCAGACAGTACCCCTGCGGTGGAACTTTTCAGCTCCGTTGATATACATTTTCTTGTGGAATGTGACAGCCAGGACGAGCAATTGGATACTCTTTCAGGTAAGCTCAAAACCTATTGTCCCTCTCTATTTGAGTCTTTAACTTCTTGGTAACGTGAGGCTGTGGATTCTTTGGGTTGGTTAAAGCGCACGACTACCAATAAACTATCCTCTCAGGTGGTTGACAAAGAAGTTGAGGCTTCTTTAAATTATCAGGGTTTTGGTCATGAAACTTGTGTCAAGGTTAAACCATCTTCAGTCATTCCCGTTGCTCCTACTGTAGATCTGTATGTTAACCGTTCCCCTGTTACGAAGTCCCACCAAGTTTCACTTCCTGTTGATTCAGAGCAGAGTCTGTTAAATTCTGTTTCCTCTCCGTCGATGTCCTTTCCGGAAGCAAATGTTGTTATTTCGGGTTGTAGGGAATCAAAGGATAACAATTCTTCCCTGTTTGATGTACTAGACTCTCTTCTTCCTTTCATACGTGACCAAAATTCATATGTTCCATTACCTGTTTATCTGGGCAAAACAGTCTTTGAAGACTATACTAGTGGCGATAAACCTGATACTACTGTCTTTCACATTGAAGGCTTCGGGAAGGCATTTGCATGGTCAAGAGGTTTAGGTATAGAGCATTCCCCAATCAAAACCTGGAGCGCTCGCAAAAAACTGGCAGGTGGGGCCGGTCCTTCCTATGAATCTGATCTATTCGCTAATGATAATGGGGCACTTAGAGCAATGAAGGCCCTAACAAGGGAAAAATAATGATTCTATTGTCCTTGAATATTAGAGGGGTAGGTGGCACCCTTAAAGCCGTCTCATTTTTCCGTTTACTGGATAGAGTTCGACCAGAGATCATCTTTTTAGAAGAGACCCTTGTTAATGAACAAAAAGTGAGGGATTTTGTGAATATCTTTCGTCCTTCTTGGGTTTCTTGTGCTGTAAATTCCTTTGGTTCATCGGGTGGTTTGTTAGTCACGTGGGATCCAATTATTTTTTATTTAAAACCATTTTTTACTTGTGGTGGTATTTTGTTGTCCGACAAAGTCATTTCAACTCAGAAACAACTCTCCTTTCTTAATGTTTACAGGTCGTGCACGGACATACGCACTTTCTGGGATAACTTGGTTGACAATGGTATACTGTCTCTTGATAATTTGATCCTTGCAGGTGATCTTAATATTACACTGTCATCAGATGAAGTATGGGGAGGTTCTAATTCTTCTGGTTCATTGGTAGATTACTACAAGTTATTGCTGCTCTCAAAACATCTTATGGATTTATGCCCAGACAAGGTGGTTCCAACTTGGCGAAATGGGCGTCACGAGACTCAAGCTATTTCTAAAAGATTGGACATATGCATTATCTCTGAAGGTTTTCTATTTGTTAGCGGTCTTTATCGCTCTTGGGTGGAGTATCCTTTCATATCGGATCATGCTCCAATCATTTTACAATTGGAAACTTCTCCGGTGTATAGAGCCTTTCCTTTTAAACTCAATCCACTCTGGGTACTGGAGGAAGATTATAAGGTTTTAGTTTATCAGGTTTGGAGGGATCCAAATACAATACTGAATCAGGATGCCAGCGCAGACTAGTCTAGAAATTAAAAGAATTAAAAAGCAAGACAAAATAATGGGCAAAACAGAGAGAAGGAAATATCTAGAAACGTATGGAATCATTAGTCACAGATTAAAGATACTTTTTTAAATTTTGTGCATGATTAGTCACAATTGGATCAAGAAATCCTTCTTAGCAATTTGGAGCTGGAAAGGGACAAGTTGCTTAAAATAAATGAAGAAAAATGGCGACAACGGAGCAAAGCGATATGGATCAATATTGGTGATCGTAATACAAAATATTTTCATCATTTTGCTAATCATAGATGTATACACAAACATATCTGGGAAATCAATGACGATGAATGCAATACTTACTTAGATCAGAATGCAATCAAGGAAGCGACCACTCAGTATTTCAAAAATTTCTACAAAGCGCGATCTAATACCGTTACAAATGAACAAGTTCAAGTAACTAGCCTTTTCTCCAGGATGGTAGTTGATGAGGAAGCAAGTAATTTATTTGAACCGGTTACTATTGATGAAATTAAAGATGTCCTAGCCATGTTCAAAAGAGATAAGAGCCCTGGCCCTGATGGCTGGACTGTGGAATTTTTTTGAACCTTTATTGATTTGGTCGACGAATATCTTTTGCAAATGATTGAGGAATCTAGGAAATTGGGGTCTGTAACAGGAAGTTTAAATTCCACATTCCTGGCGTTAATTCCTAAAGAAAAAAAAACCTTCAAGTTTCGGGGATTATAGGCATATTTCCTTATGCAATCTATGTTATAAGTTGATTTCCAAAGTCTTCACAAATCAGATAAAGCCTATTCTGTCTAGCAATATCTCAGAGGAACAACTCGGATTTTTAGAAGGGAGAAGGATACATGATGCTATCGGTATAGTGCACGAATGCCTGCATAGCATTACTAAAAAGAAATCAAAATCCTTAGTTCTCAAATTGGATTTGAGAAAATCTTATGATTGTATAGATTGGGATTTTCTCTAAATGATTTTAATTCAAGTTGGTTTTGGCATTCAAATGACTAAGTGGATTATGAACTATGTAACAACTCCTACTTATGCAGTGTTAATCAATGGTGAGACCACAGGTTTCTTCCAGAGTGGTTGTGGATTGCGTCAGGGTTGTCCACTTTCCCCATTATTATTCATTCTGATAATGGAAGGACTTAGTCTACTATTAGAAAAGAGAAAAGAGGAGAAAAAGCTTACTGGTATCAAAGTCTAAAGGTTGATAAATATACTACATTTATTCTTTGTGGATGATGTTTTAATATTGACTAAGGCCGAACTACAAGAGTGGCGAGAGATAGAAAAACTCATTGTATTATTTTGCAAAGAAATTGGTCTTCAAGTTAATGTGGCAAAAACTACTCCGCACTTTGAAGGACCTTTTGATTCCGATCTTACCCCATTCAGATCCTTTCTTCCATACACCTTTTCAGAATTCAACTTGGGTTTTAAGTACTTAGGTTACTTTTTAAAGTTTGGTGCTCAGCAGGCATTAGATTGGAGCTGGTTAGTAATCAAATTGGGTAAAAAGATTGGTCATTGGTGCAATAAGTGGTTATCCTTGGGTGGCCATTACATCCTTCTCAAAACTGTCCTGGAAAGTCAACCAATTTATTGGATGTCTTTGGAGCTTATTCCACGTTCTATTATTAATTAAATCCGTATATTAATGTTTAATTTCCTGTGGAAGGGGAATAGTGACTCCAAACACTATCACCTTTGCAGATGGGATGTTTTATCACGTCCGAAGTGATGTGGTGGTTGGGGAGTTCACAAATTATTCCATTTCAATTCAACACTGAATGCAAACACTCTCTGGCATGCTCTTAAGTGGGATGGAATCTGGCATAAAATAATTAAGGATAAATATCTTCAACATACAACCATTGTGAATTGGCTTAGATCAAATTCTTTCAAACAAAACTCCACCTCAAGGATATGTAATAATCTGTTAAAATCTGTCCATCTTATCACTCACTGGCTCAGTTGGCTGCTGGGTTCTAGTCACCTTATTTCTTTGGGTAGAGATCATATCCCGGGTTTGAGGGACAGATCCCTCCTTTCTTGGTATCTTATTGATCATCTCCGGAAAGGAAATATTAATGTCCTAGCGCAAGCAAAGACATCTCACATTGCTGCTCATTTTTATGGGAATTGGTTCGAAAGAAAATATTTGGGTTTGAGTAGTAATTTAGCAGCAGAATGGATTTTTTTTTGTAAATCTCTCATAGGAGTTGGTGTATTTATCATGGATGCTCCAGATCAATTAATGTGGACAGGATGTAACTCTTCATGCATTTTATCAGTTAAAAATGCTTATTTGGTTCTTTACTCAAGTTTTAATTTTCAGTTTATGGATTGGAGGCATAAAATTTGGAAATGAGATATTCAATTAAAGATCAAACTCTTCATTTGGCTGGCATCGGAACAAAAAATCTTAACTTGGGATATCTTACATAAAAAAGAATGGGAAGGCCATAGCCTGTGTGTTTTGTGCAAAAACAATACAAAGGATATCACTCATCTTTTTATTGATTGTTTGTTCACTAAAAATATTTGGGAAATATTCAAGTACACTCAAAAATTTAAGATGAACTTAGAAGGTAAGACTTTTTCCGACTACTTTAATAATTGGATGAAAGATAAATCTTCGTCTCCTTCTCTTGCAACTATTATATGTTGGTTTATATGGAACGAAAGGAATAGAGAAACTTTCGAAAACTTGGCCCCCTCTGTCCACTCTGTGATCATTAAAGTGCTAGGACTTTATAAGCATAAGCCCTCGACTCAAATTCTTGCTCCTATAAGAGAATGTAGGGTCTTGCACTCTGCTGGATTTTCTTTAGCCTTTTTCTATGGGGAAGCCCATAGTAATAAAAAATGTTGTGGGGCAGGGGGAGTTATAAAAACATTTGATTCACTTGTTTATAGATGGTATCTAAATGGTGGTGAGGGCACCAATACAAAGGCGAAGCTCTTAGGTATTTGAGTGACCCTTAACTTAGCTACTCATTTCTCTCTCCCAAAGATCCAAGCATTTGGTGATTCAAGAGTGATTATAGATTGGCTAAATGACAAAGGTCAACTGAAGGCATGCACTATAGAAGGATGGAAAATTAGAACACAAAACCTCATAAAGAATTTTCAGGATATCAACTTTCACCACATATACAAAGATTTTAACAAAGAGGCAGATCAATATTCAAAGTAGCTCTTCATGAGCCTGAAGGAAAGATATCCTTTTATCTTTGGGAACCTGGAGGAGAAGGTCCCATGAAACATTTGTCCATGTTTTGATGGTTCTATCTTTTTTGAGCGAGATAGTTTTTATTTCTTGTTCTAGTGTTCTAGAAGGATTAACCAATAACCCGCTAAAGGTTGTGATTTTGTGGCGTGGTATTTTGTTGATGATATATCAATGATAAGACTGATTGTAAGCAAAGACTATTATGATTGTCCTTCAATACAAGCTTATTATCAGTCATATCGACTGGGCTTATCGACTTGAATGACATTATGCAAAAAAATATATATTTAAATATAATTTTGAGCTAATTTTCATTTGGAAAAAAGAGAGAATGAAATTCTAAACTCTTTCATCATAAAAAAATGCTCCATGTATGTAACTTCTTGCATGTACCCCACATTGTAAATTCTTTCATCATAAAAAATGGTCCATGTATGTAACTTCTTGCATGTACCCCATGTACTTAATAACATGTTTAATCATATATATAAGTTCTTATGCATCTCTTAATGACATATTTAATCATATATATAAGTTCTTATACATCTCTGACACACACTTAATAACATGTTTAATTACAAACATGACACACAATAAGTAGGAGTTATTTTCCAACACTACTTCATAATGAATAATAGTTGTGAGTTGACATCTCAACAAGTGTTAATTATGCTCTCTCATACCACATACTTAATCTTATTTTGGTCACGTTTACTAGGGTTTGTAGGCTTGAAACATCGCTATAGTCCAAGTTATAACTCCTTTAATAGGGAAGACCCTTTCCCATTACTTGCCTTGAAGCATCAACATACTCAAGTTATAGCTCCTTTATTGGGGAAGACCCTCTCCCATCACTTCAATTTAGCGATAACCAAATACACATTATTTGAGTTCCCTAGGCCCAATTTCACTTCACAAAGTCCTCCTTGTGAACACACTGGTAATGGTGAGGTTTAGAGGAAAAACAAACTCAATATCTAGTTATAATTGACCTCACATGCCTACACATATTGTTGAAACTCCAAAGCATGATTATACAACAATATGACCAAAAATTCAAGGTTCATGCAAGACATACATATATGAAGTTAGAGCTTAAATTGACTTTGTTATGCTAATTGCAATTTCCCGCAACTTTATTAATGAAATGGACTTAATAAAGTTTAATGAGTAATTAAACTGATTGAAATGGAGAATAAACAACAATAAAAGAAGACAAATAACAATAATTTGTTAATGAAGTTCACCCCTTGTGGGATACATATTTGGGTATGCTTCAATGATGACATTGATCCACTAGAATGATGACAAAAGTGCATCATAATGCCTTCTTGACATCAAACATGATATTCAACTCATAAAAATTCATTTCAAAATTCTTCTAGGAAGACAAGAACACTGTTGGAAACTTTCTTTGGCTTCTTCCCGCAAATAAAAAGGCTACATGGCCTTTTTCCCCTAAAAATTGCTGCAAATTCCCTTTAAACCTAATTATGCACACAACATAATATAAGTCTTGGAATTTGTGGTGTAGTGGTAAGGTGTACGGTCTATGTCAGCAAGGTTGTGGGTTCAACTCTTTCCATTATGTATTTTGTGCCACGATATCGACTTTAACATGATTTTTGGGATCAAATTTGACTTTACTTGATTTTTGGGATGTGAAATTAATTATAAAGTGGCCATGTGAACCTAATGTGATTAACCCAAATAATGAATTAAAACAAATCTGCCATGCAATGCTCCACCACAATGCATGAGATAAGACCAAGTACCACGTAGGTTTTCTAGGTCCACGTGGCATCCTTTGGTTGGTCCATGTGGTGCCACATGTAAACTTGTCATCCTACCATGTTTTTTCTTTCCATGTGTAATCCTGCCAAATGTCTACTTGTGAGTGTGCCATGTGTTAGCCTTTGCCCCAGTTTTGCCTTCAACTTCCAAATGCCATAACTTTTGCATATGGTGTTTGTTTGAACCCATTCAAGTTGTGTTGCAAAGATATTGACGATCTCTTTGACATGCATACCTTTTTTCATCAAATTTTGAGACCATAAATTTTGAATCAATTGTGGGAATCCTCCTGGATCACATACCGAGACTTATAACCATATTCCATATACAAACCAATGCTACATGATATTACTCCGACATATGGCATATTGATTTAGCCAATTAACTTAGATTTATTCACGAGATCTAAAAACCATGCAAACACACGAGAATGGAAAATAACTCTCTTTTATTCCTTCTCCATCCTAACTATTACAATGGAAGTTCAACCCCTTATAACTATTATATGAGATTTTTGAAAACAATTGATTTTAGTAAAACAAGTAATTTTAGGAAATTCTCTCATGACTCTAAAATTGACCAATAACTAAGAGCTAACTGGAGAAACACTATTTGTCAACTCATTTTCTGATTAGGTTCATAAACTAAGAGATAACTGATAATACAAATTTAAAAATTCTCGTAAAAACACTAAAACCCCAATTTGAGGCCTTATATGAAGGAATTTGGCTCCAGAAAAGGGTCAAAATGATGTCCGATCTAAAGGATCAGATCAACACGGCAGTGAACTCTTCGAGACACAACTCCCTATAAAATGTCATCTCAAACAGATAACCGAGTCAAAATTTATGACCCTAAAAAATCCTTGCATCATTCTCCTATGGTTGAAAAGAACGTAGCTCCTGCAAGTCACCATCTTCAAACTATTTCCACTTAACATGATCTAGGTTCAACAAGTCCCCCTCTATAATCCATGTACTCTCTGTTGATGCTACACCTTCCCACTATACCAGATATCGGTTGTATTGGCCTTGCCGAGTTTGAAGGGTCTTCTTATCTAAAATATGCACAATATTTTCCTTTTTCTTTCTCGGAATGGCCTATTGCCAATCCACCTCCGCCTCACTGTCATCACCCATATCATCCCCATGGAAGATATACAAATCATAAATGTTAAACACAGGGGAAATATCAAGGTCAACTGGTAAATCGACCTTATAAGCATTGTTGTTATTTTTTTTGAGAATCTGGCAATGACCAATTTTCTTATACTTCAATTTGTGGTAGGTTCCTCTAGGAAACCTTTTTTTCCATAAATAAACCATGACCAAATCAACTTCATTGAATACCTGGTATCGTTAGTGAGCATGTTTTATAATCTTGTTATGTTCATTACTGGTCTGCAATTTGTTTCTCACATGTTGCTGCAACTGTTGAATGTGTTCTGCAAATGTTTCCCCATCATTACTGATCCTATCCCCAAGTGGTAGTTGCACCAAATATAGGAAAACCATATTATTTCTACCGTAAACAACCTGAAAATGGAAATTTACCTATATATCTATTCATTGAACTATTGTAGGAAAATTTTACTTGAGGTAAATCCAAATCCCACTGCTTGGGCTTCTCTCAAAAAATTATCCGTAACAGGTTTCCCAAACTTCGATTTACTACCTCGGTTTTCCCATCTATTTGGGGGTGATAGTAACTGCTGAAATGTAATTTAGTCCCCATTTTCTTCCATAAGGTCCTCTAAAAATGACCCAAGAACTGAGTATCTCTATCATAAGTAACAGTTTTTGGAACCCCATGCAATCTAACAATTTCTGAAAAAAACAAATTTGCCACCCTTAATGCATCACTAGTTTTCTTGCAAGCAATGAAATGAGCCATTTAGAGAACCTATCAACAACCACAAAAATAGAATTATTACCTTGATGTGTGTTTGGGAGCCCCAACAAAAAATCCATGCTCAAATCTGTCCATGGGCCCGTGGGCACTAGTAAAGGCATATGCAATCCTATGTTATGTGAGTGTTCTTTAGCCATTTGAAAAATCCTACACGGTGCCACATACATGGTTGTATCCTTTTTCATCTTCGTCTAGTAATACTTATCTTTGATTAAGGCTAGTGTCTTATCCTTTCCAAAATGTCCTGCCAAACCACTACCGTGAAGTTGTCTAATAATATTTTCCCTCATTGAACCAATTGGAATGAATAGTTGTTTTCCTTTGAAGATGTAGCCATTATGCATAAAATATTTACCCTGAGTAAGACCCATGTTCCCAGTGATCGGATTCTTCAACTGTTCCACAATCTCCCAAAAATTATTATCAAACGCATAAATATCCTTTAATGCCACAAACCCAGTTACTTGATTTTCCATGGTTTTCAAAAGAACAATGCGTCGACTCAAAGCATATGCAACTTGATTCTGCTGTCCTGATTTGTGCTTTAGAACAAAGGTGTAGAATTGTAAGAAAGAGACCCATTTTGCATGTCTACTATTCAATTTCTTTTAGGTGTTTACATATTTTAATGCAATGTGATCGATAAATAACACAAACTTTTTTGACACTAAATAATTCCTCCAATGTCGCAATTCTTGCATAATTGCATAAAATTATACATCATGTGTGGAGTAGTTATTTCTTACCCCATTCAACTTTTCACTAAAGAATGCAATTGGTCTACTTGCTTGGATAAGTACAACTCCAATGCCTACATGTGAAGCATCAGAGTCCACCTCAAACACTTTATCAAAATTTGGTAGGGCTAATATGGTTTCCTTAGTTACCTTATTATTTAGAAATTTAAAACTTTCCTCAGTTTCATTGGTCCACACAAATGTATTTCCTTTGGTACAATCTGTTATGGGTGCTACAATACTGCTAAAAAATCCAATAAATTTTTGATAAAAGGTGGCCAACCCATGAAAATTTCTTACCTCTATGATGCTCCTAGGACTAGGCCACTCCAAAATTACTCCAACCTTCTCTGAATCTATCTTGACTCCTTCTGCCGAGATGAAAAAAACTATAAATACCAAACTTTCTTGCAAGAACCTACATTTCTTCAGGTTTTCATAAAGTTGATGTTTTCTCAATGCATCCAATATAATTTTTAAATGCTGCAAGTGATCTTCTTTATTGTTACTGAAAACTAGGATGTCATCAAAATGAACGACACCAAATTTACCAATACAAGGTCGAAGCACAACATTCATCAACCACATTAAAGTACTAGGTGCATTGGATAGCACGAATGACATCACCATACATTCATATAGTCCATCCCTGGTCTTGAAGGCAGTTTTCGATTCATCCCTGTTGCGGACACATGTCTGGTGGTATCCACTTCGCAAATCAATATTACTAAAATATTTAGCTCTGGATAGCACATCCATCATGTCATCCAAGCATTGATCCGGATTATTTTCGGCACGAAATGAGATCGAAGATATAATAAAGAAATGCACAGAGATATTGCAGATATTCAATAATATAACATAAATGTATCAGAGATGCAACCATAAACACAGATATACAGTAATACACGATTTCTATTAATCAGAGAAATGTACAGAGACTGTAAAAATACAGAGAGAAAGACTCGCTAGAATGGTGGTAGCTTATCTCTAAGAAGAGATGTGACAACTACTCACATTCGCAAGAAGATCCTTACAATGAGGCTCTGAAGGCCCTTTTACAATAAATGGGAATGCCAAAATTCCTAGACATCCAAAAACCTAACCCTAGGAGATGAAGCGCCAAAAGTCATGTGGGCCCCGTTTCGGTAAGTGAGTACATCAACTTCCCGGGGTCGTAACTTTTGCATACGATCTCTGTTTTAGGCGTGTGATAGTTCGTTGGAAAGGTATCATCAAGGAGATTCATTTTGGGGGCTCAATCATTCCTTTGGCTATCATTGAGAACCTCGATCTTGAAAAAACTTCATTTAGGCCCTCAAACTGGCCCCAGAAGTTAAAACTTGCTAAAAATAGTAAATTGGCAAAATTGCCAGAAAACAGTGTTGAGCCAGTCGGAAAAGGTGGGTGGCCACCGATATCCACCTGGATCAAACCTCCCTCCTTAGGAAGCAATGGTCTCCATTGAGTTGAGTTCCCGAGGGAGAGGGCAAAGCGTTTGCTGGATCTGCATCTGGGTGAGGTGCTTGTATTGCTGGAGACATCACACTGCTTGGTTTGTGGAAGTCTGTCATGAACCTGTTGAGGTTGAGGCTGTTAAACAAGTTGAGATACATGAGAGGAAGGTGTGCAGAAGGAATTTTTGTGCTTTGCTGCAACCTTGTCGACCTGCTTCTGTTGGATAGAAGGTGCTTGGGCCGAAGTTGTGGTGGGTGCAGTATCCTTCTGTTCACCCTTTGAACAGACTATGGAGAAGATGAATTTTGTAGTATGAGATACTACCTTGCAACACTATTTAGGTGGGGTAGTAGTTGGAACTACCTCTGGTATCCTATAGAGATGAACCCCAAGAGTAATAAGGACACTACGGGGTCGACACTCATAGATAGCATGGCATTTCCACATATATGGCTGGCCCAAGAGAACATCACAGACATCCAGTGGGGAAACATCACATAATACCTCATCCTTGAAGGGTTGGATGCCGTATGACAATCAACACTGTTGGCTGACACGAAGATCTCGTCCTTGGCGAAGCCACCCGATGTTGTATGGTTGCGGGTGTGGTGTTGTCGACAATCCCAACTGTTTGATAACCTCTGCTGAGATGAGGTTCTTCTAGCTTCCACTATCAACAATAAAATGCAGCGGGGTCCCCTTCACCCACATCTGTGAATGAAAAAGGCGCTCCCCTTCTTCAGGATCTGTTGGTTCTTCTGGTTGAATTGTTGCGGTCGCGACAATAGCAGTGGGGTCTGCGTCGATGATCTG
>ML778377.1:1696374-1713398 GCA_009831015.1 Picea engelmannii | reverse complement strand
TTACAATGAGGCTCTGAAGGCCCTTTTACAATAAACGAGAATGCCAAAATTCCTAGACATCCAAAAACCTAACCCTAGGAGATGAAGCGCCAAAAGTCATGTGGGCCCTGTTTGGGTAAGTGAGTACATCAACTTCCCGGGGTTGTAACTTTTGCATACGATCTTCGTTTTAGGCGCGTGATAGCTCGTTGGAAAGGTATCGTCGAGGAGATTAATTTTGGGGGCCCAATAATTCCTTTGACTATCATTGACAACCTCGATCTCGAAAAACCTTCATTTAGGCCCTCAAAATGGTCCCGAAAGTTAAAACTTGCTAAAAATAGTAAATTGCCAAAATTGCCAGAAAACAGTTTTGAGCCAGTCGGAAAAGGTGGGTGGCCACTGATATCCACCTGGATCAATCCTCCCTCCTTAGGAAGCAATGGTCTCCATTGCGTTGAGTTCCCGGGGGAGAGGGCAAAGCGTTTGCTGGATCTGCATCTGGGTGAGGTGCTTGTATTGCTGGAGACATCGCGTTGCTTGGTTTGTGGAAGTCTGTCATGAACATGTTGAGGTTGAGGCTGTTCAACAAGTTGAGCTACATGAGAGGAAGGTGTGCAGAAGGATTTTTTTTGCTTTGCTGCAACCTTGTCGACCTGCTTCTGTTGGATAGAAGGTGCTTGGGCCGAAGCTGTGGTGGGTGCAGTATCCTTTTGTTCACCCTTTGAACAGACTGTGGAGAAGATGAATTTTGTAGTAAGAGATACTACCTTGCAACACTATTTAGGTGGGGCAGTAGTTGGAACTACCTCTGGTATCCTATAGAGATGACCCCCAAGAGTAATAATGACACTACAGGGTCGAGACTCATAGATAGCATGGCGTTTCCACATATATGGCTGGCCCAAGAGAACATCACAGACATCCAGTGGGGAAACATCACATAATACCTCATCCTTGAAGGGTTGGATGCTGTATGACAATCGACACTGTTGGCTGACACGAAGATCTCGTCCTTGGCGAAGCCACCCAATGTTGTATGGTTGCGGGTGTGGTGTTGTCGACAATCCCAACTGTTTGACAACCTCTGCTGAGATGAGGTTCTTCTGGATTCCACTATCAATAATAAAATGCAGTAGGGTCCCCTTCACCCACATCGGTGAATGAAAAAGGTGCTCCCCTTCTTTAGGATTTTTTGGTTCTTCTGGTTGAATTGCCGCGGTCGCGACAATAGCAGTGGGGTCTGCATCGATGACCTGTCTTTTACCATTATTTTCAGAATCAAATTCTGAATCAAGGTTTGACTCATTGTCTTTGATCTCGGCCACCAATGACTGTTTTGAGCGACATTCATCGGTGTTGTGCCAAGGGCTTTTGTAGAAATCGCACCATTTTCCGGTGTCCTTCTTTGTCTTCCCGTGACCCTTCTTTTCCTGTGTCTTGGACTGATTTTCGGGAGATTGTTTGTTCGGGCCGTCTTTGTCATACTTTGGTTGTTGCGGATTTGCAGACCTGAATTCCCGGTTGTTCTGGTGCTTAAATTTCTGCTCAATTTTAACAGCATATCGATAAGCAGCACCGAGTGATGAGATGTCCAGAAAATCCATTTCTGTTTGGATGTATTTGTGTAGAGCCCCACGGTATTTCAGAACCAAATGTCGCTCGTAGTCTTTGATACCCAGCTTGGTGCGCAAGGTATGGAAGGTATTGGTGAACTCCGAAACTGCTTGGCCCCTCTCTTGCCACAATGTGGTCCATCTCATGTACTGGTCCTCATAGTTGCCAACAGGGTAATACTGTTCTTTTACCGCATCCACAAAAAAATCCCAAGTGGGATCGACCCCATATATTCCAGACTCCTCTGTGGAACTTTGATCCAAGTAAGTTTCCCACCAATGTTTGACATGAGGGAGATATTTAAGGAGTGCAAAGGTGATCGTTTCTTTGTTGGAAAAATTGTGAACAGAGAAATAACCTTCCAGCAGAGTTTACCATTTTTCCATGGCTTCTGAATCTATCTGTCCTTCAAATACAAGAATATCAACATTAACTTGTACTTTAAAAGGGGAGGTGCCTCCAAAGTGGTCGCTTGATGAAGATGCGTCTGATGCTATCGACAGGCGTTTAAGGATGTGGGCAAAATTCTCCATCATTTCGTCCCTCTGTCGCATGAGAACTTGCTCAAGCAAAAGATTCATAGGATCGTCTGCTCCGTCGATTTTTTTTTCTTCCGCCATTGAGGGTTTCTTGGGTGTGCTAGAGCGATTGTCTTCAAGAGAGACAAGCTCGAGACCCAACTTGCTATACTCGGAACTCGTCCGGGACATGCACTGAAAAAAAACGATCAAGAGCAGCCTGCTCTGATACCACTGATCCGGATTATTTTCGGCACGAAATGAGATCGGAGATATAATAAAGAAATGCACAGAGATATTGAAGATATTTAATAATATAACATAAATGTATCATAGATGCAACCATAAACACAGATATATGGTAATACACGATTTCTATTAATCGGAGAAATGTACAGAGACTGTAAAAATACAGAGTGAAAGACTCTCTAGAATGGTGGTAGCTTATCTCTGAGAAGAGATGTGACGGCTACTCACATTCGCAAGAAGATCCTTACAATGAGGCTCTGAAGGTAATTTTACAATAAAAGGGAATGCAAAAAGTCCTAGACATCCAAAAACCTAACCCTAGGAGATGAAGCGCCAAAAGTCATGTGGGTCCCGTTTGGGTAAGTGAGTACATCAACTTCTCGGTGTCGTAACTTTTGCATACAATCTCCGTTTTAGGCCTGTGATAGTTCGTTGGAAAGGTATCGTTGAGGAGATTCATTTTGGGGGCTCAATCATGCCTTCAGCTATCTTTGAGAACCTCGATCTTGAAAGACGTTCATTTAGGCCCTCAAAATGGCCCCGGAAGTTAAAACCTGCTAAAAATAGTAAATTGCCAAAATTGTCAGAAAACAGTTTTGAGCCAGTCAGAAAAGGTGGGTGGCCACCAATATCCACCTGGATCAATCCTCCCTCCTTAGGAAGCAATGGTCTCCATTGCGTTGAGTTCTCGGGGGAGAGGGCAAAGCGTTTGCTGGATCTGCATCTGGGTGAGGTGCTTGTATTGCTGGAGACATCGCGCTGCTTGGTTTGTGGAAGTCTGTCATGAACCTGTTGAGGTTGAGGCTGTTCAACAAGTTGAGCTACATGAGAAGAAGGTGTGCAGAAGGAATTTTTGTGCTTTGCTGCAACCTTGTCGACCTGCTTCTGTTGGATAGAAGGTGCTTGGGTCGAAGCTATAGTGGGTGCAGTATCCTTCTGTTCAACCTTTGAACAGACTGTGGAGAAGATGAATTTTGTAGTATGAGATACTACCTTGCATCACTGTTTAGGTGGGGCAGAAGTTGGAACTACCTCTGGTATCCTATAGAGATGACCCCCAAGAGTAATAATGACACTACGGGGTCGAGACTCATCGATAGCATGGCGTTTCCACACATATGGCTGGCCCAAGAGAACATCACAGACATTTATTGGGGAAACACCACATAATACCTCATCCTTGAAGGGTTGGATGCCGTATGACAATCGACACTGTTGGCTGACACGAAGATCTCGTCCTTGGCGAAGCCACCCGATGTTGTATGGTTGCGGGTGTGGTGTTGTCGACAATCCCAATTGTTTGACAACCTCTGCTGAGATGAGGTTCTTCTGGCTTCCACTATCAACAATAAAATGCAGTGGGGTCCTCTTCACCCACATCCGTGAATGAAAAAGGTGCTCCCCTTCTTCAGGATCGGTTGGTTCTTCTGGTTGAATTACTGCGGTCGCGACAATAGTAGTGGGGTCTGCGTCGATGATTTGTCTTTTACCATTATTTTCAGAATCAGATTCTGAATCAAGGTTTGACTCCTTGTCTTTGATCTCGGCCACCAATGACTGTCTTGAGCGACATTCATCGGTGTTGTGCCAAGGGATTTTGTGGAAATCGCACCATTTTTCGGTGTCCTTCTTTGTCTTCCTGTGACCCTTCTTTTCCTCTGTCTTGGACTGGTTTTCGGGAGACTGTTTGTTCGGGCCGTCTTTGTCATACTTTGGTTGTTGCGGATTTGCAGACCCGAATTCCCGTTTTTTCTGGTGCTTAAATTTCTGCTCAATTTTAACAGCATATCGATAAGCAGCACCGAGAGATGAGATGTCCATAAAATCCATTTCCGTTTGGATGTATCTGTGTAGAGCCCCACGGTATTTCAGAACCAAATGTCGCTCGGAGTCTTTGATACTCAGCTTGGTGCGCAAGGTATGGAAGGTATTGGTGAACTCCAAAACTGCTTGGCCCCTCTCTTGCCGCAATGTGGTCCATCTCATGTACTGGTCCTCATAGTTGCCAACAGGGTAATACTGTTCTTTTACCGCATCCATAAAAAAATCCCAAGTGGGATCGACCCCATATATTCCAGACTCCTCTGTGGAACTTTGATCCCAGTAAGTTTCCCACCAATGTTTGACATGAGGGAGAGCTTTAAGGAGTGCAAAGGTGATCTTTTCTTTGTTGGAAAAATTGTGAACAGAGAAATAACCTTCCAGCAGAGTTAACCATTTTTCTAGGGCTTCTGCATCTATCTGTCCTTCAAATACAGGAATATCAAAATTAACTTGAACCTTAAAAGGCGAGGTGCCTCCAAAGTGGTCGCTTGATGAAGATGCGCCTGATGCTATCGACAGGCGTTTAAGGATGTGGGCAAAATTCTCCATCATTTCGTCCCTCTATCGCCTGAGAACTTGCTCAAGCAACAGATTGATAGGATCGTCTGCTCCGTCGATTTTCTTTTCTTCCGCCATTAAGGGTTTCTTGGGTGTGCGAGAGCGATTTTATTCAAGAGATACAAGCTCGAGACCCAACTTTATATACTCGAACCTCGTCGGGGACATGCACTGAAAAAAACGATCAAGAGCAGCCTGCTCTGATACCACTGATCCGGATTATTTTCGGCACGAAATGAGATCAGAGATATAATAAAGAAATGTACAGATATATTGCAGATATTCAATAATATAACATAAATGTATCAGAGATGCAACCATAAACACAGATATATGGTAATACACGATTTCTATTAATCAGAGAAATGTACAGAGACTGTAAAAATACAGAGTGAAAGACTCGTTAGAATGGTGGTAGCTTATCTCTGAGAAGAGATGTGACGGCTACTAAAATTCGCAAGAAGATCCTTACAATGAGTCTCTGAAGGCCCTTTTAGAATAAACAGGAATGCCAAAAGTCCTAGACATCCAAAAACCTAACCCTAGGAGATGAAGCGCCAAAAGTCATGTGGGCCCCGTCTGAGTAAGTGAGTACATCAACTTCCCGGGGTCGTAACTTTTGCATACGATCTCCGTTTTAGGCATGTGATAGCTTGTTGGAAAGGTATCATCGAGGAGATTCATTTTGGGGGCTCAATCATGCCTTAGGGTAGCAATGATAACCTTGATATCGAAAAACCTTCATTTAGGCCCTCAAAATGGCCCCGGAAGTTAAAACCTGCTAAAAGTAGTAAATTGCCAAAATTGTCAGAAAACAGTTTTGAGCCAGTCGGAAAAGGTGGGTGGCCACCAATATCCACCTGGATCAATCCTCCCTCCTTAAGAAGCAATGGTCTCCATTGCGTTGAGTTCCCGGGGGAGAGGGCAAAGCGTTTGCTGGATCTGCATCTGGGTGAGGTGCTTGTATTGCAGGAGACATCGCGCTGCTTGGTTTGTCGAAGTCTGTCATGAACCTGTTGAGGTTGAGGCTGTTCAACAAGTTGAGCTACATGAGAGGAAGGTGTGCAGAGGGAACTTTTATGCTTCGCTGCAACCTTGTCGACCTGCTTCAATTGGATAGAAGGTGCTTGGGCCGAAGCTGTGGTGGGTGCAGTATCCTTCTGTTCACCCTTTGAATAGAATGTCGAGAAGATGAATTTTGTAGTATGCGATACTACCTTGCAGCACTGTTTAGGTGGTGCAGTAGTTGGAACTACCTCTGGTATCCTATAGAGATGACCCCCAAGAGTAATAATGACACTACGGGGTCGAGACTCATAGATAGCATGATGTTTCCACACATATGGCTTGCCCAAGAGAACTTCACAGACATCCAGTGGGGAAACACCACATAATACCTCATCCTTGAAGGGTTGGATGCCGTATGACAATCGACACTGTTGGCTGACACGAAGATCTCGTCCTTGGCGAAACCACCCAATGTTGTATGGTTGCGGGTGTGGTGTTGTCGACAATCCCAACTGTTTGACAACCTCTGCTGAGATGAGGTTCTTCTGGCTTCTACTATCTACAATAAAATGCAGCGGGGTCCCCTTCACCCACATCCATGAATGAAAAGTGTGCTCCTCTTCTTCAGGATCAGTTGGTTCTTCTGGTTGAATTGCTGCAGTCGCGACAATAGCAGTGGGGTCTGCGTCGATGATCTGTCTTTTACCATTATTTTCAGAATCAGATTATGAATCAAGGTTTGACTCCTTGTCTTTGATCTCGGCCACCAATGACTGTTTTGAGCGACATTCATCGATGTTGTTCCAAGGGATTTTGTGGAAATTGCACCATTTTCCGGTGTCCTTCTTTGTCTTCTCGTGACCCTTCTTTTCCTGTGTCTTGGACTAGTTTTCGGGAGACTGTTTGTTCGGGCCATCTTTGTCATACTTTGGTTGTTGCGGATTTGCAGACTCGAATTCCCGTTTGTTCTGGTGCTTAAATTTCTGCTCAATTTTAAAAGCATATCGATAAGCAACACCGAGTGATGAGATGTCCAGAAAATCCATTTTCGTTTGGATGTATCTGTGTAGAGCCCCACGGTATTTCATAACCAAATGTCGCTCGGAGTCTTTGATACCCGGCTTAGTGCACAAGGTATGGAAGGTATTGGTGAACTCCGAAACCTCTTGGCCCCTCTCTTACCGCAATGTGGTCCATCTCATGTATTGGTCCTCATAGTTGCCAACAGGGTAATACTGTTCGTTTACCGCATCCACAAAAAAATCCCAAGTGGGATCGGCCCCATATATTCCAGACTCCTCTGTGGAACTTTGATCCCAGTAAGTTTCCCACCAATGTTTGACATGAGGGAGAGCTTTAAGGAGTGCAAAGGTGATCTTTTCTTTGTTGGAAAAATTGGGAACGGAGAAATAACCTTCCAGCAGAGTTAACCATTTTTCTAGGGCTTCTACATCTATCTGTCCTTCAAATACAGGAATATCAAAATTAACTTGTACCTTGAAAGGAGAGATGACTCCAAAGTGGTCTCTTGATTAAGATGTGCCTGATGCTATCGACAGGCATTTAAGGATGTGGGAAAAATTCTCCATCATTTCGTCCCTCTGTCGCGTGAGAACTTGCTCAAGCAACAGATTGATAGGATCGTTTGCTCCGTCGATTTTCTTTTCTTCCGCCATTGAGGGTTTCTTTGGTGTGCGAGAGGGATTGTCTTCAAGAGAGACAAGCTCGAGACCCAACTTGCTATACACGGACCTCGTCGGGGACATGCACTGAAAAAAATGATCAAGAGCAGCCTGCTCTGATAACACTGATCCAGATTATTTTCGACATGAAATGAGATCGGAGATATAATAAAGAAATGCACAGAGATATTGCAGATATTCAATAATATAACATAAATGTATCAGAGATGCAACCATAAACACAGATATACAGTAATACACAATTTCTATTAATCAGAGAAATGTATAGAGACTGTAAAAATACAGAGTGAAAGACTCGCTAGAATGGTGGTAGCTTATCTCTAAGAAGAGATGTGACGGCTACTCACATTCGCAAGAAGATCCTTACAATGAGGCTCTGAAGGCCCTTTTACAATAAATGGGAATGCCAAAAGTCCTAGACATCCAAAAACCTAACCCTAGGAGATGAAGCGCCAAAAGTCATGTGGGCCCCGTTTGGGTAAGTGAGTATATCAACTTCCTGGGGTCGTAACTTTTGCATACGATCTCCGTTTAAGGCGTGTGATAACTCATTGGAAATGTATCGTCGAGGAGATTCATTCTGGGGGCTCAATCATGCCTTAGGCTATCATTGAGAAGCTCGATCTCGAAAAACCTTCATTTAGGCCCTCAAAATGGCCCCGGAAGTTAAAACCTGCTAAAAATAGTAAATTGTCAAAATTGTCAGAAAACAGTTTTGAGCGAGTCGGAAAAGGTGGGTGGCCACCGATATCCATCTGGATCAATTCTCCCTCCTTAGGAAGCAATGGTATCCATTGCGATGAGTTCCCGGGGGAGAGGGCAAAGCGTTTGCTGGATCTGCATCTGGGTGAGGTGCTTGTATTGCTGGAGACATCGCGCTGCTTGGTTTGTGGAAGTCTGTCATGAACCTGTTGAGGTTGAGGTTGTTCAACAAGTTTAGCTACATGAGAGGAAGGTGTGCAGATTGATTTTTTGTGCTTTGCTGCAACCTTGTCGACCTGCTTCTGTTGGATAGAAGGTGCTTGGGCCGAAGCTGTGGTGGGTGCAATATCCTTCTGTTCACCCTTTGAACAGACTGTGGAGAAGATGAATTTTGTAGTATGAGATACTTCCTTGCAGCAATGTTTAGGTGGGGCAGTAGTTGGAACTACCTCTGGTATCCTATAGAGATGACCTCCAAGAGTAATAATGACACTACGGGGTCGAGACTCATAGATAGCATGGCGTTTCCACACATATAGCTGGCCCAAGAGAACATCACAGACATCCAGTGGGGAAACACCACATAATACCTCATCCTTGAAGGGTTGGATGCCGTATGACAATCGACACTATTGGCTGACACAAAGATCTCGTCCTTAGCGAAGCCACCCGATGTTGTATGGTTGCGGGTGTGGTGTTGTTGAAAATCCCAACTATTTGACAACCTCTACTGAGATGAGGTTCTTCTGGCTTCCACTATCAAGAATAAAATGCAGCGGGGTCCCCTTCACCCACATCCGTGAATGAAAAAGGCGCTCCCCTTCTTCAGGATTTGTTGGTTCTTCTGGTTGAATTGTTGCGGTCGTGACAATAGTAGTGGGGTCTGCGTCGATGATCTGTCTTTTACCATTATTTTCAGAATCAGATTCTGAATCAAGGTTTGACTCCTTGTCTTTGATCTCGACCACCAATGACTGTTTTGAGCGAAATTCATCGGTGTTGTGCCAAGGTATTTTGTTTAAATCAGACCATTTTCCGGTGTCCTTCTTTGTCTTCCTCTGACCCTTCTTTTCCTGTGTCTTGGACTGGTTTTCAGGAGACTGTTTGTTCGGGCCGTCTTTGTCATACTTTGGTTGTTGCGGATTTGCAGACCCGAATTCCCGTTTGTTCTGGTGATTAAATTTCTGCTCAATTTTAACAGCATATCGATAAGCAACACCAAGTGATGAGATGTCCAGAAAATCCATTTCCGTTTGGATGTATCTGTGTAGAGCCCCACGGTATTTCAGAACCAAATGTCGAATGGAGTCTTTGATACCCAGCTTGGTGAGCAAGGTATGCAAGGTATTGGTGAACTCTGAAACTACTTGGCCCCTCTCTTGCCGCAATGTGGTCCATCTCATGTACTGGTCCTCATAGTTGCCAACAGGGTAATACTGTTCTTTTACCGCATCCACAAAAAAATCCCAAGTGGGATCGACCCCATATATTCCAGACTCCTCTGTGGAACTTTGATCCTAGTAAGTTTCCCACCAATGTTTGACATGAGGGAGAGCTTTAAGGACTGCAAAGGTGATCTTTTCTTTGTTGGAAAAATTGTGAACAGAGAAATAACCTTCCAGCAGAGTTAACCATTTTTCTAGGGCTTCTGCATCTATCTGTCCTTCAAATACAGGAATATCAAAATTAACTTGTACCTTGAAAGGCGAGGTGCCTCCAAAATGGTCGCTTGATTAAGATGTGCCTGATGCTATTGGCAGGCGTTTAAGGACGTGGGCAAAATTCTCCATCATTTCGTCCCTCTGTCGTGTGAGAACTTGCTCAAGCAAACAGATTGATAGGATCGTCTGCTCCGTCGATTTTCTTTTCTTCCGCCATTGAGGGTTTCTTGGGTGTGCGAGAGCGATTTTCTTCAAGAGAGACAAGCTCGAGACCCAACTTGTTATACTCGGACCTCGTCGGGGACATGCACTGAAAAAAATGATCAAGAGCCGCCTTCTCTGATACCACTGATCCAGATTATTTTCGGCACGAAATGATATCAGAGATATAATAAAGAAATGCACAGAGATATTGCAGATATTCAATAATATAACATAAATGTATCAGAGATCAAACCATAAACACAGACATCTCACTGCTTGATTTGTGGAAGTTTGTCATGAACCTGTTGAGGTTGAGGTTGTTCAAAAAGTTGAGCTACATGAGAGGAAGGTGTGCAGAATGAATTTTTGTGCTTTGCTGCAACCTTGTCGACCTGCTTCTGTTGGATAGAAGGTGCTTGGGCCGAAGCTGTGGTGGGTGCAGTATCCTTCTGTTCACCCTTTGAACAAAATGTGGAGAAGATGAATTTTGTAGTATGAGATACTACCTTGCAGCACTGTTTAGGTGGGGCAGTAGTTGGAACTACCTCTGGTATCCTATAGAGATGACCCCCAAGAGTAATAATGACACTACGGTGTCGAGAGTCATAGATAACATGGCGTTTCCACATATATGGCTGGCCCAAGTGAACATCACAGAAATCTAGTGGGGAAACACCACATAATACCTCATCCTTGAAGGGTTGTGCCGTATGACAATCGACACTGTTGGCTGACACGAAGATCTCGTCCTTGGCGAAGCCACCCGATGTTGTATGGTTGCGGGTGTGGTGTTGTCGACAATCCCATTTGTTTGACAACCTCTTCTGAGATGAGGTTCTTCTGGCTTCCACTATCAACAATAAAATGTAGTGGGGTCCCCTTCACCCACATCCGTGAATGAAAAAGGTGCTCCCCTTCTTCAGGATCTGTTGATTCTTCTGTTTGAATTGTTGCGGTCGCGACAATAGCAGTGGGGTCTGCATCGATGATCTGTCTTTTACCATTATTTTCAGAATCAGATTCTGAATCAAGGTTTGACTCCTTGTCTTTGATCTCGGCCACCAATGACTGTTTTGAGGGACATTCATCGGTGTTGTGCCAAGGGATTTTGTGGAAATCGCACCATTTTCCGATGTCCTTCTTTGTCTTCCTGTGACCCTTCTTTTCCTGTGTCTTTTACTGGTTTTCAGGAGACTATTTGTTCAGGCCGTCTTTGTCATACTTTGGTTGTTGCGAATTTGCAGACCCGAATTCCCGTTTGTTCTGGTGTTTAAATTTCTGCTCAATTTTAACAGCATATCGATAAGCAGCACCGAGTGATGAGATGTCCAGAAAATCCATTTCCGTTTGGATGTATCTGTGTAGAGCCCCACGGTATTTCAGAACCAAATGTCCCTCGGAGTCTTTGATACCCAGCTTGGTGCACAAGGTATGGAAGGTATTGGTGAACTCCGAAACTGCTTGGCCCCTCTCTTGCCTCAATGTGGTCCATCTCATGTAGTGGTCCTCATAGTTGCCAACAGGGTAATACTGTTCTTTTACCGCATCCACAAAAAAATCCCAAGTGGGATCGACACCATATATTCCAGACTCCTCTGTGGAATTTTGATCCCAGTAAGTTTCCCACCAATGTTTGACATGAGAGAGAGCTTTAAGGAGTGCAAAGGTGATATTTTCTTTGTTGGAAAAATTGTGAACGGAGAAATAACCTTCCAGCAGAGTTAACCATTTTTCTAGGGCTTCTGCATCTATCTGTCCTTCAAATACAGGAATATCAAAATTAACTTGTACCTTGAAAGACGAGGTGTCTCCAAAGTCGTCGCTTGATGAAGATGCGCCTGATGCTATCGGCAAGCGTTTAAGGATTTGGTCAAAATTCTCCATCATTTGGTCCCTCTGTCGCGTGAGAACTTGCTCAAGCAACAGATTGATAGGATCGTCTGCTCCTTCGATTTTCTTTTCTTCCGCCATTGAGGGTTTCTTGGGTGTGCGAGAGAGATTGTCTTCAAGAGAGACAAGCTCGAGACCCAACCTGCTATACTCGAACCTTATCGGGGACATGCACTGAAAAAAACGATCAAGAGCAGCCTACTCTGATACCACTGATCTAGATTATTTTCGGTACGAAATGCGATCGGAGATATAATAAAGAAATGCACAGAGATATTGAAGATATTCAATAATATAACATAAATGTATCAGAGATGCAATCATAAACACAGATATACGACAATACACGATTTCTATTAATCAGAGAAATGTACAGAGACTGTAAAATTACAGAGTGAAAGATTCGCTAGAATGGTGGTAGCTTATCTCTGAGAAGAGATGTGACAGCTACTCACATTCGCAAGAAGATCCTTACAATGAGGCTGTGAAGACCCTTTTACAATAAATGTGAATGCCAAAAGTTCTAGACATCCAAAAATCTAACCCTAGGAGATGAAGCGCCAAAAGTCATGTGGGCCTCGTTTGGGTAAGTGAGTACATCAACTTCCCGGGGTCGTAACTTTTGCATACGATCTCCATTTTAGGCGTGTGATAGCTCGTTGGAAAGGTATCGTCGAGGAGATTTATTTTGGGGGTCAATCATTCCTTTGGCTATCATTTTTAACCTCGATCTCGAAAAACCTTCATTTAGGCCCTCAAAATGGCCCCGGAAGTTCAAACTTGCTAAAAATAGTAAATTGTCAAAATTGCCAGAAAACAGTTTTGAGCCAGTCAGAAAAGGTGGGTGGCCACCGATATCCACCTGGATCAATCCTCCCTCCTTAGGAAGCAATAGTCTCAATTGCGTTGAGTTCCCGGGGGAGAGGGCAAAGCGTTTGCTGGATTTGCATCAGGGTGAGTTGCTTGTATTGCTGGAGATATCGCGTTGCTTGGTTTGTGGAAGTCTGTCATGAACCTGTTGAGGTTGAGGCTGTTCAACAAGTTGAGCTACATGAGAGGAAGGTGTGTAGAAGGAATTTTTTTGCTTTGCTGCAACATTGTGGACCTGCTTCTGTTGGATAGAAGGTGCTTGGGCCGAAGCTGTGGTGAGTGCAGTATCCTTTTGTTCACCCTTTGAACACACTGTGGAGAAGATGAATTTTGTAGTATGAGATACTACCTTGCATCACTGTTTAGGTGGGGCAGTAGTTGGAACTACCTCTGGTATCCTATAGAGATGACCCCCAAGAGTAATAATGACACTACAGGGTCGAGACTCATAGATAGCATGGCGTTTCCACACATATGGTTGGCCCAAGAGAGCACAGACATCCAGTGGGGAAACACCACATAATACCTCATCCTTGAAGGGTTGGATGCTGTATGACAATCGACACTGTTGGCTGACATGAAGATCTCGTCCTTGGCGAAACCACCCGATGTTGTATGGTTGCGGGTGTGGTGTTGTCGACAATACCAACTGTTTAACAAACTCTGCTGAGATGAGGTTCTTCTGGCTTCCACTGTCAACAATAAAATGCAGCGGGGTCCCCTTCACCCACATCCGTGAATGAAAAAGGTGCTCCCCTTCTTCAGGATCTGTTGGTTCTTCTGTTTGAATTGCTCCGGTCGCGACAATAGTAGTGGGGTCTGCGTCGATGATCTGTCTTTTAGCATTATTTTCAGAATCAGATTCTGAATCAAGGTTTGACTCCTTGTCTTTGATCTCAGCCACCAATGACTATTTTGAGCGACATTCATCGGTGTTGTGCCAAGGGATTTTGTGGAAATCGCACCATTTTCCGGTGTCCTTCTTTGTCTTCCCGTGACCCTTATTTTCCTTTGTCTTGGACTGGTTTTCGGGAGACTGTTTGTTCGAGCCGTATTTGTCATACTTTGGTTGTTGCGGATTTGCAGACCCAAATTCCCGTTTGTTCTGGTGATTAAATTTCTGCTCAATTTTAACAGCATATCGATAAGCAGCACCGAGTGATGACATGTCCAGAAAATCCATTTCCGTTTGGATGTATCTGTGTAGAGCCCCACGGTATTTTGGAACCAAATGTCGCTCGGAGTCTTTGATACCCAGCTTGGTGCACAAGGTATGGAAGGTATTGGTGAAATCCGAAACTTCTTGGCCCCTCTCTTGCCGCAATGTGGTCCATCTCATGTACTGGTCCCCATAGTTGCCAACAGGGTAATACTGTTCTTTTACCGCATCCACAAAAAAATCCCAAGTGGGATCAACACCATATATTCCAGACTCCTCTGTGGAACTTTGATCCCAGTAAGTTTCCCACCAATGTTTGACATGAGGGAGAGCTTTAAGGAGTGCAAATGTGATCTTTTCTTTGTTGGAAAAATTGTGAACAGAGAAATAATCTTCCAGCAGAGTTAACCATTTTTCTAGGGCTTCTGCATCTATCTGTCCTTCAAATACGGGAATATAAAAATTAACTTGTACCTTGAAAGGCGAGGTGCCTCCAAAGTGGTCGCTTGATGAAGATGCGTCTGATTCTATCGACAGGTGTTTAAGGATGTGGGAAAAATTCTCCATCATTTCGTCCCTCTGTCGCGTGAGAACTTTCTCAAGCAACAGATTGATAGGATCGTCTGCTCTGTCGATTTTCTTTTCTTCCGCCATTGAGGGTTTCTTGGGTGTGCGAGAGCGATTTTCTTCAAGAGAGACAAGCTCGAGACCCAACTTGCTATACTCGAACCTCGTCGGGGACATGCACTGAAAAAAATGATCAAGAGTAGCCTGCTCTGATACCACTGATCCGGATTATTTTCGGCACGAAATGAGATCGGAGATATAATAAAGAAATGCACAGAGATATTGCAGATATTCAATAATATAACATAAATGTATTAGAGATGCAACCATAGACACAGATATACGGTAATACACGATTTCTATTAATCAGAGAAATGTATAGAGACTGTAAAAATACAGAGTGAAAGACTCGCTAGAATGGTGGTAGCTTATCTATAAGAAGAGATATGACAACTACTCACATTCGCAAGAAGATCCTTACAATGAGGCTCTGAAGGCCCTTTTACAATAAACGGGAATGCCAAAAGTCCTAGACATCCAAAAACCTAACCCTAGGAGATGAAGCGCCAAAAGTCATGTGGGCACCGTTTGGGTAAGTGAGTACATCAACTTCCCGGGGTCGTAACTTTTGCACACGATCTCCGTTTTAGGCGTGTGATAGCTCGTTGGAAAGGTATTGTCGAGGAGATTCATTTTGGGGGTTCAATAATGCCTTTGGATATCATTGAAAACCTCGATATCGAAAAACCTTCATTTAGGGCCTCAAAATGGCCCCAGAAGTTAAAACCTGCTAAAAATAGTAAATTGGCAAAATTGCCAGAAAACAGTTTTGAGCCAGTCAGAAAAGGTGGGTGGCCACCGATATCCACCTGGATCAATCCTCCCTCCTTAGGAAGCAATGGTATCCATTGCATTGATTTCCCGGGGGAGAGGGCAAAGCGTTTGCTGGATCTGCATCTGGGTGAGGTGCTTGTATTGTTGGAGACATCGCGCTGCTTGGTTTGTGGAAATCTGTCATGAACCTGTTGAGATTGAGGTTGTTCAACAAGTTGAGCTACATGAGAGGAAGGTGTGCAGAAGGAATTTTTGTGCTTTGCTGCAACCTTGTTGACCTGCTTCTGTTGGATAGAAGGTGCTTGGGCCGAAGCTGTGGTGGGTGCAGTATCCTTCTGTTCACCCTTTGAACAGACTGTGGAGAAGATGAATTTTGTAGTATGAGATACTACCTTGCAACACTGTTTAGGTGGGGCAGTAGTTGGAACTACTTCTGGTATCCTATAGAGATGACCCCTAAGAGTAATAATGGCACTACGGGGTCGAGACTCATAGATAACATGGCGTTTCCACATATATGGCTGGCCCAAGAGAACATCACAGACATCCATTGGGGAAACATCACATAATACCTCATCCTTGAAGGGTTGGATGTCGTATGAAAATCGACACTGTTGGCTGACACGAAGATCTCGTCCTTGGCGAAGCCACCCGATGTTGTATGGTTGCGGGTGTGGTGTTTTCGACAATCCCAACTGTTTGACAACCTCTGCTGAGATGAGGTTCTTCTGGCTTCCACTATCAAAATTAAAATGCAGCAGGGTCCCCTTCACCCACATGCGTGAATGAAAAAGGCGTTCCCCTTCTTCAGGATCTGTTGGTTCTTCTGGTTGAATTGCTGCGGTCGCGACAATAGTAGTGGGGTCTGCGTCGATGATCTGTCTTTTACCATTATTTTCAGAATCAGATTCGGAATCAAGGTTTGACTCCTTGTCTTTGATCTCGGCCACCAATGACTGTTTTGAGCGACATTCATCGGTGTTGTGCCAAGGGCTTTTGTGGAAATCGCACCATTTTTCAGTGTCCTTCTTTGTCTTCCCGTGACCCTTCTTTTCCTGTGTCTTGGACTGGTTTTCGGGAGACTGTTTGTTCGGGCCGTCTTTGTCATACTTTGGTTGTTGCGGATTTGCAGACCTGAATTCCCGTTTGTTCTGGTGCTTAAATTTCTGCTCAATTTTAATAGCATATCGATAAGCAGCACCGAGTGATGAGATGTTCAGAAAATTCATTTCCGTTTGGATGTATCTGTGTAGAGCCCCACGGTATTTCAAAACCAAATGTTGCTCGGAGTCTTTGATACCCAGCTTAGTGCGCAAGGTATGGAAGGTATTGGTGAACTCCGAAACTGCTTGGCCCCTCTCTTGCCGCAATGTGGTCCATCTCATGTACTGGTCCTCATAGTTGCCAACAGGGTAATACTGTTCTTTTACCGCATCCACAAAAAAATCCCTAGTGGGATTGGCCCCATATATTCCAGACTCCTCTGTGGAACTTTGATCCCAGTAAGTTTCCCACCAATGTTTGACATGAGGGAGAGCTTTAAGGAGTGCAAAGGTGATCTTTTCTTTGTTGGAAAAATAGTGAACAGAGAAATAACCTTCCAACAAAGTTAACCATTTTTCTAGGGCTTCTGCATCTATCTGTCCTTCAAATACAGGAATATCAAAATTAACTTGTACCT
>ML778377.1:1666465-1686798 GCA_009831015.1 Picea engelmannii | reverse complement strand
AATGTTTGACATGAGGGAGAGATTTAAGGAGTGCAAAGGTGATCTTTTCTTTGTTGGAAAAATTGTGAACAGAGAAATAACCTTCCAGTAGAGTTAACCATTTTTCTAGGGCTTCTGCATCTATCTGTCCTTCAAATACAGGAGTATCAAAATTAACTTGTACCTTGAAAGGTGAGGTGCCTCCAAAGTGGTCGCTTGATGAAGATGTGCCTGATGCTATCAGCAGGCGTTTAAGGATGTGGGCAAAATTCTCCATCATTTCGTCCCTCTGTCGCGTGAGAACTTGCTCAAGCAACAGATTGATAGGATCGTCTGCTCCATCAATTTTCTTTTCTTCCGCCATTGAGGGTTTCTTGGGTGTGTGAGAGAGATTTTCTTCAAGAGAGACAAGCTCGAGACCCAACTTGCTATACTCGGACCTCGTCGGGGACATGCACTGAAAAAAATGATCAAGAGCAGCCTGCTCTGATACCACTGATCCGGATTATTTTCGGCACGAAATGAGATCGGAGATATAATAAAGAAATGCACAGAGATATTGCATACATTCAATAATATAACATAAATGTATCAGAGATGCAACCATAAACACATATATACGGTAATACACGATTTCTATTAATCAGATAAATGTACAGAGACTGTAAAAATACAGAGTGAAAGACTCGCTAGAATGGTGGTAGCTTATCTCTGAGAAGAGATGTGACGGCTACTCACATTCGCAAGAAGATCCTTACAATGAGGCTCTGAAGGCCCTTTTACAATAAATGGGAATCCCAAAAGTCCTAGACATCCAAAAACCTAACCCTAGGAGATGAAGCCCCAAAATTCATGTGGGCCCCGTTTCAGTAAGTGAGTACATCAACTTCCCGGAGTCGTAACTTTTGCATACGATCTCCGTTTTAGGCGTGTGATAGCTCGTTGGAAAGGTATTGTCGAGGAGATTCATTTTGGGGGCTCAGTCATGCCTTTGGATATCATTGAGAACCTCAATCTCGAAAAACCTTCATTTAGGCCCTCAAAATGGCCCCGGAAGTTAAAACCTGCTAAAAATAGTAAATTGCCAAAATTGCCAGAATACAATTTTGAGCCAGTCGGAAAAGGTGGGTGGCCACCGATATCCACCTGCATCAAGCATGGTATAAGAAACTTATATTTTATGGTATTTTTATTGTTCGCTCTGTTATCTGTGCACATCCTCCATGTATTATCCTTTTTTGGAGTCAACAATGTTGGTACAACATAGGGACTGATGCTTTCTCTTACCAAACCTTCCTTTATAAGTTCTGTAGCTCTGCATGTTCATGTGTAGGACTCATCCTATAGGATTCCTGATTAGGTAAATATGATCCCGGGATTAGATCAATGTGATGTTGAATATCCCTATTTGGTGGAAGACCATCAGGTAGTTCATTATGGATAACATCAACATATTCTTGAAATAATAACTTGGCCACTTCAGTAGGAGTTGGTACATCTTCCACGACTCCTTTTTGCACTGTTAATGCATAGTATAATCTTGTTTCCTTCATTTCCTTAACAAAATCTCTTTCTGACAACATATTCTCATTTTCCCCCTCATCCTTAAGGGGCAATAAGACGACTTTTGATCCATCCTTCCAAAAGGTGTAGGTATTCTTTCCTCCATCATGCATGATTTTTTTGTCATATTCCCAAGGCCTCCCCAATAACACATGACATTCATCCATTGGAATGACATCAAACCATACTTCATCTTTATAAGTCTTACCAATGGAAAACTTGATCAAACATATTTTATTAATGGTGGCTTCATTCCCATTTTTGAACCATGCAATTCAGTAAGGATGGGGATGTGTTTCACAACGTAATTTCAACTTATATACCATCTATTTGGAAACCATATTCTCACAAATTCCATTATCAATAATAACTTGACATACCCCTAGAAGTGCATGTGGTTCAAAAAAAATTGTCTGAAGCCAAGAATATTCATTACCGCTACTTGGCCTTTTCTCTTTTTTTGGAATCACCATTGACCTCTGTATCATGAGACTCTCCCCCATATCAAGTGAGAATTCATATTCAACTCCTTCTTCTTCAATATCAACTTGGACCAAGTTTAAACTAGGCTATTGTCCTTACTTCGGCTCATGCATGTTATAATTTGAGAATTCAAATGCTTGATGACCCTCTACACCACACCTGAAACACACATAAGGTCCTCCTCTTCCTCCATCGTAGCCTCTACCCCTATGAAATCTCGTTCTTTGTGGTTGATTCAAGCTACCTTGTTGAGTATCTTTTGCTTTCTTGGATCCTTAGGATGATTTGCCTCTGCCATAGTTAAAACTACCCCGTCAGGCATGCGATGTACCCCTCCTTGCTCCTCTATTCCTTTGAGTAAATTGTTGTTTTTGTTTTTCCTTGGCCTTTAAGGCTAATTGGTATGCCTCTTCCATGCTACTAACCCTATGCATGCTCAATTCATCTTGAATAGAAAATTTTAAACAATTCACATACCTTGCAGCCAGTTTCTTATCAGTTTCTTGGTGATCCACATGAATAGAAAAATGATAAAAATCGTTTATGAGTTCCTCCACGGTGGACATGTTTTGCTCAAGTTATGAAATATACAAAAAGGTGTCTGGGCATAGTCAAGAGGAAAAACATTTTTTGGCAATATTTTTTCCATCTTGCTCCAGTTCTTAATTTTGTCTTTTCCCTTTTTTTCTCTGTCTTTTTACAAATGATCCCACCAGGTCATGGCGTTACCCTTCAACTTGGTGCATGAAAATTTCACCTTCTTTTCCTTTGTCATCGACTTCCATTCAAAAAAAAATTCCATGCCGTTGATCCAATTTATTAACTCCTCTAGTTTAAGACTCCCTACATATTTTGAAACTTCTATTTTGATCCCATCATTTCTCCCTTCTAGAGCCCTAAGCATCCTTTCTTCAAAAGGCATGCACTCTATTTCTTCTTCTTCATGTTCTATATGTTGAGTTGCATCTCCTTGGTCCGTCTCATGATCAGATACTTATGTTTGTATTATTCTCTAACTAGACAACATGTTTGTAAGATATGCTACTTGCATTTGGAGGTTTTGCATATCTCTATTCATCTGACAAAGATACCCTGCTCTTCCTTTTCCTCTCCCAACCATCTTCTTGCTCTGATACTAGATAATGTAGCCAATTAACTTAAATTTATTCATGAGATCTAAAAACCATGCAAACAAACGAGAATGGAAAATGACTATTTTATTCCTTCTCCATCCTAACTATTACAATGGAAGTTCAACCCCTTATAACTACTATATGAGATTTTCAAAAACAACTAATTTTAGGAAATTCTCGCATGACTCTAAAACTGACCAATAACTAAGAGCTAACTAGAGGGACACTATTTGTCAACTCACTTTTTTGATTAGGTTCATAAACTAAGAGATAACTGATAATTACAAATTTAAAAATTCCCATAAAAACACTAAAACCCTAATTTGAGGCCTTATGTGAAGGAATTTGGCATCGGTAAAGTGTTGAAAACGCTATCTGATCTAAAGGATTAGATTGACACGACAATGAAATCTTCGAGACGTAACTCCCTGTAAAGTTTCATCCCAAACAATAACTGAGGTAAAATTTATGATCCTCAGAAATTCTAGCATCATGTATACACGAAAATTAGTTCCCAACACTTCATAGCCATCAACAAGGTCCAAACAAGTGCTCTCCAACGCGAAATACAATTTTTCATGGGAATCCATACCAACACATGATTCTTTAGGTGTTTTCTTTTTCTACAACAACCATGATATCCATTTTGAGCTCTCCTTACAACCAACAAACCCATTTCTCCATGTTGATATTATGGTAGCTATGGGAGGTATTAACCTCCATATGCAACCTTTGACTAGAATAGAATATTTCGAAAGCAAGATAAATCCTAAACAGATATGTGAAAACCCTAGAAGACATGTCGGCTCAACAAAATATATAATATTAAGGTATTATCCTCTAGAAGACCAGTCGAATTCACAGGAAAAAGATAAACATAAAATATAATTACTAGAAAGTCAGGTTGGCCTAGCCAGAAAATTCACTGGACATATTAGTATAAATAGAGGACATCTTGGCTCATTTGGTCACTCACTCTCACCCACAAAATTAAAAAAATGCACAATTTTGGAGGAGGAGTAGCATCAAATTGCAGTTGGGCAGTTTTCTCTTGTTTAGTCTTTTTGTTATCTTTATCTTGTGTACTACCTTTGGAGAAGTTGTGCTCTCTCTCTTGATCATTTCTGGGTTATGGTGTGGCTTCCCGGAATTATTCTTTGTGTCAAAGGTTAAGGTGCTCGAGGGTGGCTTTGTGCTTATGGCTGGGTGACAATAGTGTAGCATTGTCTATGGTGAAACATGCACATCCACAACATTCTAACACATTATGGGCCCACACCACCTTGAAAACAGTCTAACCACTGGAAGGTAAACTTGCAGCTAGGGTTTTTGATCTTGCAACAACAACAAACCCTAACCTGATTGTTCGGGCACTTTAAGTGAAGTGTTTGGAATAATTCCTATATATTTTAGTGCGCCCTAACCCAACACATCTCCTGGTGCCCTCAATCATAAAAAACATCAAGGTTGGATTTTTGGGTCAAAGTCAACATTTGACTAGTCAAGTTCAAAGTTTGACTGGTCAAAGTCAAAGTTTGACAGGTCAAAATCAAAGTTTGACTGGTCAAAATCAAAGTTTGACTTGTCAAGGTCAAAATCAAATTAGTCATGAAGACCAGTTTCAGAGTAGAAGACAGATTGGAAAGTGCCACCAACTTTAGAGCATGGAAGATTAAGTTACTTCTTATCTTAGAAGAAAATGATCTTATGGACTACATAAACTAGGACATACCTGAGCGGGTAGAAGATGAAGAGAAGGTCAAGCACAAGAAGAAAGAAGTAATGACCCGAATAATCCTAATAGATTCTGTTAGAGATCATCTGATTCCACATATTGCAAAACTAAAGACTGCCAAGAAAATGTACAGTTCCTTAGTAAAATTATTTGAAAGTAAGAACATTAGCAAAAACTTATATTTGAGAAATCAGCTACGATGCATCAAGATGTCAAAGTCAAATTCAATCAACATATATTTAGCAAGGGTCTCTGAAATTAAGAGATCAACTTAAAGCTATTGGAGATGAAGTTCCAGACACAAAACTTGTCACTATATCTCTTAATGGATTACCAATATCATGGGAACCATTTATTTAGAGCATTTGTGAACGTACAAAACTACCCAAGTTTGACCATCTATGGTCTGATTGTGTTCAAGAACAAACCTGAATTCTATCTAGAAAGATCTTGCAAAAACCCCAAGAAGAAGAAGAAGAAGAAGAGCAAGCACTTGCAGCCAATGCCAGAAAAGGGAAAGGGAAATTCCAAAAGAATAATACGGGACCATCAAGAAAGAAGAAGGATCTTTCAAAGATCCAATGCTACATTTGCGACGATTTTGGTCACTATGCTAAAGATTGTCCTTAAAGTAAATTAAAAGAAATGAAACATCCATCGGTAGCTGATGAACATCCACAGAATAAGACTAAATGTGACGAAGGTTATTTCTACTAAATACATCAGTAGTATCTCTACAAATCTCATTGTAAGTATAATTTAGTTATTTTTTCTTTTATATTGGACCATTTTCCTTAGTACAGGAGTCCATTTTTCTTTTTGGTTTGGTTATTATCATAGTACAGGAGGCCATTTTGGTTATTATCCCTATGGGAGGCCATCTTGGTTATTATCCTAGCATGGGAAGCCAAACTTCTTATCTTCGTTAGAAGGGCCATTATCCCTCGTATGGGAGCCCCTAGTTCTAGGTTAGGAACAAGAAATAAATGACAGAGAACAAAAGAAAGGACTCAGAGGGAGTCCGACTTTAGAGGGATTCAGACTTTAGAGGGAGTCATTGATCAGGAACAAAACAACATGGTTTTGTGACACTTTACATGACGAAAAGGGGCATGCAGCAGAAGTAAGCGTGGTACGAGAATTCTCTTAGATAGAGGGAGTTGACTTTAGAATTTGAGATGGAGGATATTGCAGGACTTCATCAAGACACATGGTGCAGGAAGGAGCAGTGAGGCTCCATCACTTATCCAAAGATGAGCAGATAGATGACATTTGTACTAAGCCTTTGTATGGGACAAGCTTGACATGAATGCAAATGTTTCCTTGGGGGAGTATTGATGATTGCAACATAGTGCCAATATTCCAATATTAATAAGACGGACTTGATCATGTGGGAATAGGCCAAGATGTAATCTTCGATGGATTGAAGATTCGATTTGCTGATAGATATCCTATGTGTGAATTGCATCAGGACTTGAAACTCTTGCGAGTAGGTGAGTAGTTAACTCACAAGTAGGTGAGTAGCCCCGATAAGAATCAAAATGACTCTATCTCCACAAGAATTGGGTTGCATACCAAGGGAGATAGGGAACATCTACATTTGGAGTATATGTGCCATAACGTAGTCTTCAACGGACTGAATACTTGAGGTGCTTGAGCTGAAATTCCACGTGTTCGATAACATCGAGCTAAATGCATTCACAGAGTGATCCTATGAGAGGATCAACTATGAGGTGAATGTGGCTCTGATGTGGTCACGATTCTTGTCATGGGAGAAGAATAACCCGAGGTGCTAGACACATGGTGGTGGATATGGATCATCAATATAGCTAAACGAGGCTCATGGATATGGTGATACTGTTTATGACAGAAAAATACCAAGAACAAGTATGACAATATGTTTTAATGCCAGATTGCTACCAGATGATGCTGATAGTGATGATGATACTCATGACTTGATCTATGATGACGCTACTTGTAGAATGGTCTACACAACTATGTGAGTCTTTCCCATGCCATGTGAATATGGATGGATGTGTTTGAGACCATTAATACCTCCCTAGCTAAGAGGGAGTGTTGATATTATGGTACTTGCGGGAGGTATTAACCTCCATATGTAACCTTTGACTAGAATAAAATATTTTGAAAGTAAGATAAACCCTAAACATATATGTGAATAACTTGGAAGACATGTCGTCTCAACAGAATATATAATATTAAGGTATTATCCTCCAGAAGACTAGTCGGTTCACAGGAAAAAGATAAACAAAAAATATGATTACCAAAAAGTCAGGTCGGCCCAGCCAGAAAAGTCACTGGAAATATTAGTATAAATAGAGGACATCTTGGCTCATTTGTTCACTCACTCTCACCCATAAAACAATAAACAATGCACAAGTTTGGAGGAGGAGCAACAACAACTGCAGTTGGGCATTTTTCTCTTGTTTACTCTTTCCAGTATCTTTATCTTGTGTGCTACCTTTGGAGAAGGTGCACTCTCTCTCTTTATCATCTCTACGTTATGGTGTGGCTTCCCAGAATCATTCTTTTTGCCAAAGGTTAAGGTGCTTGGGGGTGGCTTTGTGCCTATGGTTGGGTGATAATGGTGTAACATTATCTATGGTGAAACGAGTACATCCACAACATTCTAACACTCCCCACATGAAGAACTACAACAAGCACCATGGCCCATGTTCTAACCCTCTTTTTGATGACTCTCTATGCTTGTTCTCTTGCTTCTGTAGCCATCCTCTCAACAATAGTGATCCCTACTGCACATCCCCGAGCCTTAACATTCTTTGCAACAAATGTTTCTCAAAGAATTGCATCTACAAAAGTTATATTTTTTTATTACTATGCGGTTCTCATCATGTTGAGGCTCAAGTACCGTTATTAGCATAAATTAGCTCGTACATGTATGATACTTCTACGAACGGTTTCTCCTTGCCTTCACAAAGCCACAATGACACTCTACATGCCAAGAATTACTATGGGAACATACGTAACCTACACACTTAATCCATGAACCTCTGTCATGAGAATAATAATGCCCATATTAGCTCTAATATCAATTGTTAATAAATAATCATTAACAAATAGACACTTGAAATAACACACATTCAATACACTAAAAAAACATTAAAACAACAACATGAAATAAAAAATTCACTCTTATCAAATATAATTATATTCTTATGTGCAATACAATGACACAAAAACCATATATATATCCTTGGACTTCCCCATGGATCATGGGGTAAACCGTCAGCCTTGATTACTAGCCCTGATTACTAACCCTGTGGGGACATGAAGGAAGGCCCAAGAATCTCAACAATATAGCTAGTCGGGGACTTGACCTTGAGACCTCTTGCAATATAACCACAATACTTATCCACTCCTGCTAACCCACCCGACTTATATAATCTTTATAATTATTAGTCTTTATACCTATTTATAATTAGTGTATAGTCTTTATATCTATTACACAATTTTGTCTCATTTTCTTGGGTTTATGCACTTTCTGAGATCTTTTATTTATATCTACATAACATGAAAATGTGAGTTTATTTATTTTTTAATGAAGCAGATATTATTTTTAGTTTTTGTTTTATTATTATTATTATTGAACCAAATTTAATTGTTTTATTAATTGAGCATTATCTAACACTAACCTAATACCTCAACATCTCCCCATATTAAAGTGTAAAATACCTCTCAACATAATATTTTTTCCCAAACACTTAATAATACCCCAATCATATATACAATATAACTCCTCATATATCTCATACATACTTAGAAACATATCTAATTATACACATAATAAATAAATAAATTTAAACTTTAAACTTCATTTTATAGTTATGTTCATTACAAAATCTTAACATTTGTTGATAGTCATTTTTATATTACTTGAAATATTCGTATTCCAATTTATACCTTATAATTTTGTTTTCAATATACTTCACGCTTATTGGTGAGAACGTACAAAATATATTCTCTAAATATTAAATAGACATACTAACCTAAAAATATCTCTAGAGTGTATACCAACAAATTAAAATTACATTTGAAATTTCCATTTCATAGGCTTTGCACTTTATTTTATAATTACAGAGTTTTAACATTTTTTATTATCTATACTTAAATAATAAATTTATTATTATTAATTGTTTTAAAAAAATATTTTTAAATTAATAAAATTGTATATAGAATTAATCATAGGTAAAATAAAAGATATATTTTTCATAGTAAGTTATAGCTTATTTTGAAATATTTATTTATTTTTTAAGGTGGAAAAACTTTTAAGGAAGGTGGCAAAACCTATCATAATTTAGTTGTTAATTAATAATGAGGAAAACCATCATTAGTAGCTACATGTAAATGTAGTTCGAATCATCATTACTATTAAAGTAAATTTGTGCCACCTGAAATAACCAAGTAATAATGTGTAAGAGGGGAAAATTTCACTCTTACTAGATGTCTTTGGGTCTTGGGTTGTTAACTTGTTTCCTCATTTCCAAGGAAGATGAGCTCCTAGTCAATCAAAAATAGTTGTAGTTCTTACTCGAGAACCTAAAAGAGGTTTCAACTTAAATAATACTTGCAATAAAACCAATATTTCATACTATCATCATTGAAATTATAGTAATGAGGTCATGTGCTTTCTAATAATTTTTAACCTTAATTTCATACATGATACCTGATATTACCTTAGTTACAACCTAACCTCTTACCCATAAAACTTCAAAATCTCATTTTTTTTTTTATAAACATTAAAACTATATCAGTTAAATGAAATTCACATTTTCATATATGTTTGTATATAAAATGATTAAAATATCAATTCTACCTATTATTATCATCTTAGATATATTGTTTCTATTCTCTTACTTACAATTTTTTAAATATTCTACATAATATTATTATATACTATATTTTACATAATATTTTTTTATTAAAATATAGATTTTACATAATATTTTTTATTAAAATACTACTCTATATATTAGATTTTACATAATATTTTTTTATTAAAATATTGTTTTTGGTTGCAAGATTACTATATAATAAGTGCTATTGTATTGTTGGGATGTAAAATAGTGTTGAAGGGAACAATAGTTTGCATTGAAAGCTCCATAAAGGGGATTCTTCTAGTGTTGAAGTTTGTATAATTTGCCATGTATGTTGCGCTCAATAGTCTTCTTTCTTCATTTTGTTAATCTAAACATGTTCTAAGGAAGTTTAAGGAAGTTTTGAGTTATGATTCTTGCATTCGCTATGGTTGTTCCAATGGATAATAGTGTTGATAATCGATCTTGTCTTGGTTTACTTATATGGTCCTTTCCTCATTGTCTTAATGTTGTTGGCACCCAAAGTTTTAGGTCCAATTTTGCATGCGTGCACAAACACAAGTTGTGTGTGTTCATCTAGTAGTTTTGCGAGTTCTTGAGGAGATGCACAAAATAATTTCATAGTGCGTGCATCGAATCGAGTTTTGTTGAGCAATGCATCAAGTCTAAAGGCGGTCAAGGGTGCACCGTTCCGAGTTTTGTCAATTGCACCGAAAATCAAGAAGAAGCATGTCGAAAGTAAGAAAGGAATCATTGTGATATCTCTCGGAATGATTATTGCTAACAACAAATGAAGATGTGGGGTGGCTAGAAGAGGAGTTGGCCAGGTAGTTAAGATTGCCCCTGATGTAGAGAACCTACGTGGATCCCTAGCAGGTACCAGAAGCATGCGAGGCCATTAGATTAGACAAGTGAGTGTTAATGTTTAAGCCATTTTTATATATGTTTTCATTTCATTAGATAATAATAGCATAATCCAAGATCACTGAGAAATACACAATCACAAGAGACACAACATTTATCCTGGGAAACCCTCTAGGGGAAGAAAACCCAACAAAACTTCCTTAATATAAATAGCCAATACAATGCCAAGAGATCTTTTATGCTAATACAGAAAGTCCCCTCCTAGATATGCGCCACTCTCTCTCTCCTTCTTCTCCCACAACAGATCTGAACTTGTCTCTCAAACTGAGCAAGTGATTTGTGTCTAAGTGAGGCGCTAGCCTCCTTTATTTATACAAGTCTGGCACGTGTGAAGTGTCTTTTCACTAGCAGGGCCGACTTCTCAAACTAGGTGGGTAAACCCACCTTTATTATATTTCTGGGTCTCTTTATTATCTGTTGGGGCTGACTTCTTATTCTGCCTATTATAATTGTCTTTTGACCAATCCGCAAAAGGGGATTTGGTCTTATTACAATCATCGACATGATCAATCCACAATGGGGATTGATCCTATGAATAATATATCAATAATAATAAGAATACTCTTTGCAGTTACATTATTTCAACACTCCCCCTTAAGAAGAAGGGTATTCTTCAGCGGCATCATGTGAGAGAGAGAGGACAACATCATCAACAACATCAAGTGGGTGAGAGGACAACATCTTCAATATCATCTTGGAACAATGACTGGCGTATCTATAAATCATCGGAAGTTTTCTTCATCGACAACATCATCATTCCCAAGAAATGTCATCATCATTTGCATCAATATGTATTAGTATAAAAACTGATACATCATCAACATCACAACACAAGGTTGTCTCATCATAATACAAGACTGGCTTTACATCACAGCTGTCAAGCTGGAAGCTCAGTACTTGTCTCATCTCAATGCCTTGCTTTACGTCACAGCACTCAAGTTGGAAGCAAGATACTAGACTGGATTTACATCACAACTATCAGGTTGGAAGCACAGTACTAGTCTCATCTCATCGTCTTGCTTTACGTCACAACACTCAAGCTGGAAGCAAGATACTCGTCCTGCTTTACGTCACAACTGTCCGGTTGGAAGCAGGATACTAGACTGGCTTTACATCACAGCTATCAGGCTGGAAGCACAATACTAGTCTCATCTCATCGTCTTGCTTTATGTCACAACACTCCAGCTGGAAGCAAGATAATCATCCTGCTTTAAATCACAACCATCCGGTCGGAAGTAGGATACTAGACTGGCTTTACGTCACGGCTATCCAACTCAGTGCTATTCTCATCACATCATCTTGCTTTACGTCTGACAACTGGGTCAGAAGCAAGGTACACATCTCGTCTTGATTTATGTCTGACAATTGGGTCAGAAGCAAGCTACACATCTCATCTTTCTTTACGTTTGACAACTGGGTCAGAAGCATGGTACACATCTCATCTTGCTTTACATCTGACAACTAGGTCAGAAGCAAGGAACATCATCTCATCTTGCTTTATGTCCGACAGCTAGGTTAGAAGCAAGGAACATCATCTCATCTTGCTTTACATCTGAGAACTAGGTTAGAAGCAAGGAACATCATCTCATCTTTCTTTACGTCTGACAGCTAGGTCAGAAGCAAGGAACAATATGTCGTCTTGCTTTACATCTGACAACTGGGTCAGAAGCAAGATGCACTTCCTACTTTACGTCACAACCACAAGGTCGGAAGCAGGGAATATCTCATCACAACAACTACTCCCCCTTTCGAGGAAGGTCTTTTCAAACTATGCCAAGTTTATCTCGAAAGTACTCAAACTTCACACGAGATAGGGGCTTGGTCAACACGTCAGCAACCTATTCATCTGTGCTAATGTACTAGAGCTTCAAGGCTCCTCTCTGTACCATGTCACGGATGTAGTGATAGCGGATCTCTATGTTCTTCGACCTGTCGTGGAATACATGATTCTCTGTCATCTTTATGTAGCTCTGGTTGTCACATAGAATCAAGGTTGCTCTTATCTCTAAAATAGGCCGGTCAACAACTTTCGAAGCCATATAGCTTCACAGCTAGTAGAACATGCAACAATGTATTATACTTCCGTTGTGCTGAGAGAAATACTAGATTGCTTCCTACTCTACCACGAGATCATAGCTGATCCCAAACTGAAACAACATCCTGAAGTGATTTTTCTGTCAGAAACACTTCCTGCCCAATCTGCATCAATATATCCACTCAATGTGAAATAATGATCTCCATCATAGCTGATACCATAATCTATTGTACCTTTAAGGTACCTCATCACATGTTTTGCAACCACTAGGTGAACACGTCTGGGTTCTACCAGAAACTGACTCAAGGTGCTCATGACAAAACAAATGTCTGGTCTGGTGTTTGTCAGGTACATCAACGATCCAATAATCTTCCTATACAATGTGGCATCAATCAATTTTGATGAAGTATCGACTAGCAGCTTCAGCTTCACTTCCATGGGTGTATTCATGGGCTTGCATTCCAGCATGTCGAATCTCTTTAAGATTTCGATCGTGTACTTCCCTTGGTTAAGGAATATCCTTTCAGGACTCTGCCATACCTCAAGACCTAAGAAATAACGCATTAGGCCAAGTTCTTTCATTTCAAATTCGGAGGCAAGTCTCTTTTTACATTCAACGATGAGCTTTTCTTCTCCAGTTAGGAATAAGTCATCTACATATAGCAGTAAGATTACTGACTCATTATTCATAATTTTGAAGTAGAGGTTTGAGTCTGCTTTACTCTTGGTAAAGCCTAAGCTCGTTAAGAAACTGTCTATATGGCCATACCAAGCTCTAGGAGCTTGCTTCAATCCGTAGAAGGCTTTCTTCAATCTGCAGACATGAGACTTCCTGTCTTCTACCTCAAATCCTTGAGGTTGCTCTATAAACACTTCTTCTTCGATAACATCACTTAGGAAAGTTGTCTTCACGTCCATCTGGTGCAACTTCCACTTCATCTTAACTGCAAGAGCTATGATGGTTCTGATCGTAGTGTATCTGGCCACAGGAGCGAATGTCTCTTCATAGTCAATGCCTTCCTTCCGGGAAAATCCACGAGCGACAAATCTTTCTTTATACTTCTCAATACTTCCATCAGCAACATGTTTTATTTTGAAGAGCCATTTGGAGGATACCACATCTTTATCCTTCGGTCTGGGAACTATTTCCCATACTTCGTTCTTCATTATGGATTGGTATTCCTCTGTCATGGCATCTGCCCATTCTTTTCTCTGAATGGCTTCTTCAAAGCAGGTAGGCTCCTCTTCTAGGAGATCACACATCAAAGCCGTATAATTGGAGAATGGCTTTGGTCTTTTCAACTGTCTCATGGTTCCTTGGGGAACACCGCAATTCTCTCCATCTTGAATAAGCTCTCTAGCCCAAGCTGGCTTTCTTTTATGGAGGATCATCATCTGAGGAGGTTCTTGCACTTCTACTATATCATGGTCTTCTAGAAGTTCCTCATCAGGGGAAGTTACAACTTCCCTCATTGGTTCTGTAGCTCTGGGAACCTCCCTCATTGCAGTATTTGGGATTACGGGTTCCTCTTCACATACCTCTTCAAGCTGGCATATTTTAGATTTCTTGAGCACTACATATTCATCAAAGGTCACATCCCTGCTGATCTCAATGTGATGTTGACCTGGTATATAGATTCTGAAGGCCTTAGAGACCTCACAATATCCCACAAGTATTCCCTTCTTTCCTGAAGGGTCCAACTTGTTTCTCTTTTCTTTAGGTATATGAATAAACACTGGACAACCAAATATTTTGAGATGGCTTACTTCTGGCTTCTTTCCAGTGAACATCTCTTCTGGTGTCTTGAGCCCAAGTGCACTATGGGATAATCAATTCTGCACATAAACAACTGCCATTACTGCTTCTACCCATAAGCACATAGAAAGATCTTGATCATGTATCATAGTCTTCACATCTTCCAGTATGGTTCTATTCTTCAGTTCAGCTACACCATTTTGTTGGGGATTATAGGGAGTAGTGAGTTCCCTCTAGATCCCAACATCTTTGCAGAAGTTCACAAACTCTTTTGAGGTATATTCTCCTCCATTATCTGGCTTGAGTATCTTAATCTTCTTTTCAGAAAGGTTCTCTATCAAGGCTTTGAATTTCTTAAACTTGTTGAACACTTCAAATATATTCAGGTCTTACAAGCGTAATCATCAATGAGTGATACATAGTATACATACCCACTAATGGAGGATGATGGCATTGAGCCACACACATCTGAATGAATGAGCTCTAGGGCTCCTTCTGCCTTGCTGTCTTTCTTCAGAAATGGGTTCTTGATGTTCTTCCCTTGTGCATATCCATTGCATACGCCTTCATGGTCACCTTTGGGTTCCGGTAAACCTATGACCGCTTTGCATATGTATGGTAGCACCTTGTAGTTGAAGTGAGCTAATCTTCTATGCCAAGATTCTTCAATGGTGTGGGTCATGGCAGATTCTAAGTGACCCTTTAGCTTATGCGAGCCACCTTCTTCTTTTCCAATGATGATTGCTTCATTTAAGGTCTATCCTTTAGCACGTTGCCTTTTGCAACCTTCGCTATAGCTTCCTCATGTGACCTGAATCAAGGTCAACAAAACAACAAGAAAGAATAATATCCTTCTGATAATATAAAGCAATAGCACGAACAATCATCATAGTAGCTCCTTTAGAGCTTTCGCTTATAATTTATCTGAAGCAAAGATTAAAGGTAAGGAATACAATACAAAGTGAGGTCAACACTCTCATAGTGTTGTGACCAAGCATTCTTCCATGGCAACCTGGAACTAACACACGAGGTTTCTCCTAGAGGAGGTGTTAGTTGTATCAGGCAAAGTATTTACCTCTATATGCTCACATGCTATCAAGTATAATACTTTATGACGACTGCTATCTCAACTATAGTCATCAACTTGTCATGTGTACCTTTGAATCTTATTAATCTTGATTAATCAAACCTGGAGCCTTGTCGTCAAGAATGAGTGCTTGATTTTCATCCAGGTCTCCTTCACTCAAGTGACAAGTGCTTTCTTCAACCTGTCTGTTGTACTAAGACAATACACTATCTTGACAAAAGGTTAGGTTAGAGGATAAGCTTTATGATCAACTTTTAATCCTTCTAATAATTTGATCATAGCTTCAACATGCAATACTGATCAAGATAATGTCATGACAAATAGATGCATATCAGAATAATCACACCTGGGTTGCATCATTCCTTTGAATGTGTTGGATCTTGAGATCCTTCTGGATCTATGGCAAGAGATCCCTTCTCCTGCAAATAGTCACTAGGGTTTAACCATTAAACATATGTAAGTACATACCTCTGATAGTATTTGCAGGTAGTGGCTCCATCTGGTAGTAGCGATAATCATTGCCAACTCTTAAGAAAACTTCAAGGGTGATTATAACTGGTTCTATGGCTGCAATTGCAACTGGTACTGCAACTGCAACTGGTTCTGAGACTTCAACTGCAACTGCAACTTAGGGTTTTATGAGGAAACCCTAATTTTTCAAACTTCAAATTTTGAAATTCTGATCCAGGGAATAGATGCGCAGAGCTGAGGTGAGTATGTTGGTGTAGTCAAAATTTCGAAAATCCAACTTTTACCCCCTCAAACTTGATCTACGGATTTCTGGACTGGTGCTTCTGGTTTTCTGGTACTTCTGGTACTTTGGTACTTCTGGTGCTCTGGTTTTCTGGTACTTTGTGAAACTAGGGTTTCACTTTCCAGAAGATCTATCCATTGAAAAGGTGTGCTGATAGTGCCAAATTGATCCTTGGGGGAGGACACACTTTTCTAGATGGGTTTGGGGATAAAAATCTTCACCATAAAAAACCCTAATTTTCATGTACGGTAACAGTGACGTTTTTCACTTGTGAAATATGCTTCCTTTAGCTTGGCTCTGATACCATGTTAATGTTTAAGCCATTATTATAGATGTTTGTTTTTCATTAGATAACAATATCATAATCCAAGATCACTGAGAAATACACAATCACAAGAGACATAGCATTTATCCTGGGAAACCCTCTAGGGGAAGAAAACCCAGCAAAACGTCCTTAATATAAATAGCCAATACAATGCCAAGAGATCTTTTATGCTAATACATAAAGTCCTCTCCTAGATATGCGCCACTCTCTCTCTCCTTCTTCTCCCACAACAGATCTGAACTTGTCTCTCAAACTGAGCAAGTGAGTTGTGTCTAAGTGAGGTGCTAGCCTCCTTTATTTATACAAGTCTGGCACGTGTGAAGTGTCTTTTCACTGGCAGGATGGCTTCTCAAACTGGGTGGGTAAACCCACCTTTATTATATTTCTGGGTCTCTTTATTATTTGTTGGGGCCAACTTCTTATTCTGCCTATTATAATTGTCTTTTGACCAATCCGCAAAAGGGGATTTGGTCTTATTACAATAACCGACATGATCAATCCACAATGGGGATTGATCCTATGAATAGTATATCAATAATAATAAGAATACTCTTTGCAGTTACATTATTTCAACAGTGAGTGGAGTAGAATAATGAAGGACAACACTCCCCGACATAATACAATATAAAAGAGAGCTCTCATCTAAAGAAAAAAGGTTGGTTAATTTTAGAAGGCATCAATCCCAGAGCTATGAGTATCCCATAACAATCCTGTATTGTATGGAGAATTCTCTTGTGTCTTGTTTATGTATGAATCTTAAATCTTGGTACAAGGCACATACTATTGTATTCCCATTGTTGTTATAGTAATGAGATGAAGTCTTATGTTGTGCAACTCTATTATTCAACACAATGTGTATCTCTAATATGATGGAATACGTTCAGTAATAAAGATATGACAATTTTGTTCTATTCTATGTTTGTTATGAATGAGTATTACACATGTGTGTGTATTGTCTTAATTCTTAGTCCTTGTTAGATTATCATATATGAGTTACATGGATTCCATTTGCAGTTCTGTTAGTTACGTTTGATCCTCCATCCCCGACACAAGACCTTATGGTCTCTGTGATCCTCTCTGCATATAAGGTGAGACCTTCCTCGTCCTTGGTCGAGGATTGATATGCTAGTGTTTAGGGGTTTTTGTTGGACATGCTCCAGACAAAACCTAGGTCTTAAACCCCCCAATGTTATGAAAGTTAGTGCGAGTGCACACATGTACTAAACAACAACACTGCACAACAAATCCCAAAAAATGCATGCCAACCGTTATTCCAAAGGATTTGAATGTGTTATATGTAATTGCTCCTTATTAATTTCTGTTTATTAGGGAGTATCAGAAATAAGATAAGAGAATTGTCACACAAAATTGTGTTGATTGTTCTATTCACCAATGTAATTGTACACATATAAATACATGATGGATTTTCCTAAATATGGACTCACTGCCTTATCATAATCATAACTAGTTGAGACAATATCTCAATCACACACTAAACTAGGAGCTATTATAGCTCTCATCCAACAACCTCCTAAAACCACCCAAGAGAGCTATTCATGTAGATATATTTTCTACTTGCAAATAATCTCTAGAATAAATATTAACACACAAGACAAGTATGAATTAACTATTCTAATACTCTCGCTTAATGAGTACTTGTCTTGTCTAGTGAGATCTTCTACTTGTTGATTTTGTTGTCTTAGTCTTGATTTGAACCAAGTCTTCATCCTCAGGCTCCCCTCAATCTTCATCTTTTGTCTTTATATAGTTGGGATTCATTGGAATGCATTGTCATTGGTCTTCATTCTTTGTTCATGATCTTCATGTCATCTTGTTGCTTTGAGTGTGCTGCTTTATTTTTACTTGCTTCCCCTCATCATAAATTCTCTTGGGTTTTTGTGGCTTACCCATAACCATAACACCATCAAGGGTTTTGTCTTACCCTTAACGATTACAATTCTAAAGTGGTTTATAGCTAACCATGAACTTCCATCTATCATAAAAAATGGTTTCGGCCTACCACGAACTTCCATTTATCATAAAAAATGGTTTCAGCGTACCACAAACCTTGCTCTACAAAGTAGTTTTTAAAGCATCATGAACTTTTTCAACATAACATGTGGTTTTGGATGACCACTAACCATCATGACGGGGAAACTCATTTACAATACACACACTCACTTAGTATTTCTTGATCCAGATGGATGTCGGTGGCCTCCCACCTATTCCAACTGGCTCATTTTGGCAGTTTTCCAGTTTGGTAATTTTTTCCTAGTTTCCAGGTCCCTGACTTTTGGGGCCTTTTTGAGGCCCTAAACAATGTTTTTAGGGCTCGCCACAATCAAATTGCAGTTAGAGTTAGATTCTGACGACAACATGTGCATTCCTCGGATATACCTTTCCAACGGGCTATCATGCGCCTAAAACATAGATCGCATGAAAAAGTTACGACCCTAGGAAGTTGATTTACTAGCTTACCCCAATGGGGCCCACATGACTTTTGGAAATTCATATCCTAGGGTTAGGTTTTTGAATGTCTAGGGTTTTGGAATTTATTGTAAAAAGGCTTGGAGAGCCTCATTGTAACCATCTTCTTGCGAATGAGCGCAACTGTCACATCTCTTCTCAGAGATAAGTCGTCACCATTCTAGCAAGCTTGTTTTCCACTGCATTTTATAGTTTCAACATATTTTATTATTGAATGGAAACCAGTTTTACTATATCTCTATTATTCTTGTGTCTTTGTGTTAAGAGTAATAATAATCTATATTCATTTTCGTTCTGCTCATAAAATCCATATCAGTGATATCAGAGTGGTCTGCTCCTTGTCGTTCTTAATGCATGTCCTCGACGAGGTCAGGGTACAAAGAATTGGGTCTTGAGCTTGTTTCTCTTGAGGAAAACATATCTTGCAAACCTAAGAGACCTCTCATGGCAGGAGAAAATAAATACGACAGGACATGAGATTTGTTGGGCAATTCAATTGCTTAAATTTCTTTCATTTAATTATCAACCAAGGATGCTCGTAAGCTTGTGATGATGCCAACAAAATATATGCAGGAGTAGGCATCTAACTCTAATCTAAGAAAAATCAATGAAATCCTAACTCTTTCATTCCACTTAATAAGACTTGGTTGTTGTAGGAAAGAAAACACTAGATCCCTTACAGGAGGTCCTCTCATGATGTTTCACAAAACCTATCAACAATCAAGATCATCGAGTAAACACTCATGCATTGAAAATAAACACACTTAAAAAGGCTTAGTTGTTGTAGGCATGGAAACAATAGCTCCCTTACAGGAGGTCTTCTCATAATGTTTCAAATAACCTATCAACAATCAAGATCATCAAATAATTCTAATAAAAACAATAAAGCATATAAACCTATTCAAAGCATTAGAACAAGAAGAAAATGCTACTATGATCTATTTGGAGTGAGCTCAATTCTCCCAAGAACAAAGTAACACATAAAATAAAGAATTCTAAATCTAAACTAGAGAATGGAAACTGATGTCAAAATAAAGCTTGATTCTTATTCCATCATAAGTTGGACACAATGCTCTAGGAGTCCCCCCTTTGAAATGGAGGAGGCACTCCTATTTATACAAAAATTTAAGATAACTTAGATCCACAAATCTCTCCTAGATCCACAAATGTCTCATTTGGTTACAACCATGTGCTCACACCTATCAAGTGATATCTCTAC
>ML778377.1:1634716-1655579 GCA_009831015.1 Picea engelmannii | reverse complement strand
ATCAAGTGATATCTCTACAAATCCTCTCACAAATATTTCTTTCATGATTAATCTCCATCCAAGATACTTGAGTAGATCTCCAAATCTTCATCAAATCTTCAAAGGATTGAAGAGGAAATTCGAATTTGAGGCTTGATGGTCAAGTTTGACTTGGTTGGAGTCTTCAAATACACCTATAAACATCATGAAACTCATCCCACTTTCATATATAAGTGTAAACATGCCATTTTCCCAATATTTAATCATAAGTTCACTCAAAAACACTAAAATAGATGCATTGGAAAATAATATGTCTAAAACCCATGTAATCATGAAAATGGTTTAATGTAAGGGTATGGGAAAGCGAAATATGGTTAAAAGTGAAGTGAAAGTGAATTGAAAGTGAAGTGAAAGGTTGGTAAAAAGATGGTACTTTGGCGACCCAACAAGATCCTTTCAAAATGTTGCTCGAGGAAGCCCTCACGCAATAGAGGAATAAAATGATGGATAGTTTTGCACAAATCCTTGGACGACTACCAATAGGTGACACATCTTCCTCAAATGGAGGCGCCACCCACTTCAAGTTACAAATCAACTTTGATATTCCCATATTTGAAAGAATAATAGACGCAGATGTTGTAGACAAATGGTTAAATATGCTATAAGGGTATTTTCTATCCATAACTTTTCGAGCAGAGAAAAGATTACATTTGCACTCCTCAAAGCTGTCCCCCATGTCAAAGATTTGTGGGAGACGTTTTGTGAGAAAAAGGAAACAAAGGATCCCTCATTATTTACAGTCGCGGTCACATGGGAGTCCTTCAGGGACACTATCAAGGAACAATACTACCCTGTCGGAAGTTATGACGACCTGTATACAAAATGGACCACAATGCAACAAGAAAGGGACCAAGCAGTGCTAGAGTTCACAAATATCTTCCATACCTTGCGCACCAAGATGGGTATCAAATATTCTAAGCGACATCTGGTGCTCAAGTATCGCGGTGGTATGCATATATACATCTAGGCTGAAATGGAGTTTTTGGACATCTCATCCTTGGGCGCGGCCTATTGATATGCTGTCAAAATCGAGAAAAAGCTTAAACAAAAGATGGGACAATTTGGGCTTGGGAACCCTTCACATAAGAAGTAAGTAAAGGGATGCCCCAACCCGCAGAACAAAGGACATGGCAAAGATGGACAACCTCAGGACAACTAGTCTAGGCCGCAAGTAAAGAAGGATACCATAAAGACAAATAAAGATACTGGGAAGTGATGTGACTTCCATAAGAGACTATGGCATAACACCGTTGATTGTCGCTCCAAGCAATCATTGGTGGATGAGGTGAAATCCTAAGTCAGATGTGAGTTCCGAATCTGATTTAGAACCATAAAGGGGGAGATGGATAATCGATGTGGAACCCAGTGCCACTATTGCTACCAGCAAGGTCCAACCTAGTGAATTAGATGAGCCATAAGAAGGTGACCACCTATTTCATTCACAGATGTGTGTAAAAGGCACCCCGCTACACTTTATTGTTGATAGTGGTAGCCAGAAGATCCTCATCTCAGAATAGGTCTTCAAGCGGCTAGCCCTACTGAAAACACCGTACCCGCAACCCTACACCATTAGATGGCTCTTCCAAGGAAGCGATCTCTACGTTAGCCAACAGTGCCACCTGTCGTACAACATCAAGCCCTTCAAAGATGAGGTGTTGTGTGATGTTTCTCCTCTCAAAGTTTGTAATGTTATTTTGGGTCGACCTTTTTTATGGAAACGTCATGGTATATATGAGTCTAGGCTTCGCAGTGTTATTATTACTTTGAACATGAAATTATACAGGATACCCGAGGAAGTCCCACCTAGTGCTATTTCCTTGATCTTTGCCAAGCAATGCAGGAAGGTCATCTCTTAGACCGAGAAGTATGTCTTCCTCGTGATTCTCTCTCAGAGTGAGAGAAATATTGCGACCACATCCAGGGCCTCCACGGATGACCTCTCCACACAGCAGAAGCAAGTGGACAAGGTCATGGTAGAATACAAAGATATATAATCCTCACCTATCGGGGTACCTCTACATTGTCAGGTCAAGCATCCCATCGATCTGAGCCCCGATGCACCATTGTCCAATGGGGTAGTCTACCACCACTCTCTGTTAGATAATGAGGAGATCAAGTGACTGATCCAAGAAATGATCCATAAGGGGCACATATGTCCCATATCATCGCCTTGTGGGAGCCCAATTGTGCTGGTGTAGAATAAAGATAAGACTTGGTGACTATGCATTGATTACCAGGCCCTAAATAAAATCACAGTCAGGAACCGATGCCCAATTCCTAGAATTGATGACCTCCTTGATCAGCTCAAGGGGGGGAAATACTTTAGTAATATTGATTTGAGGTCTGGCTACCACCAGGTCCCCATATAACAAACAAATGTATGGAAAACAACCTTCAAGTCAAAACACAATATTTTTGAATGGTTAGTCATGCCCTTTGGTTTGAAAAATTCTCCAACAACTTTCATGAGGATGATGGACAATATCCTGCGACCTTTCACCAATACTTTTGTAGTCATGTATCTGGACGACATCCTCATCTACAACAAGACTTGGGTGGAACACTTGTAGCACATTCAATAGGTTTTGCACACCCTGCGATAGCACAAGATATATGCCAACCTGTAAAAATGGTCCTTCGACATGGACATGGTCCAATACCTAGGCTACATCATGGATCAACATGGTGTGCATGTGGATCCAGCTAAGATCAAGGTCATTCATGACTGGCCAACCCCAACCACACTCACTGAGCCTCAAATCTTCTTAGGCCTTGCCAATTTATATCATAGTATCGTGTTGGGATTCTCCCATATTGCATGGGCCCTCAACCAAGTAACTAGGGGTGGTGGTAAGGAAACATTTGTGTGGGGCCTGTCCCAACAACAAGCGTTCGATGATTTAAAGAAACTCTTGTGATCAACCGCATTACTTTCATTACTGGACCTACAACATCCCTTTGAGATCGAGACAGATGCTTCAGAGTATGTTGTGGGCACAATTCTCACTCAACATGGCCACCCTGTGGCCTATCATAGTGAGACACTATCATATGTTGTTCATAAGTACCCTACTTACGACAAAGAAATATACTCCATTGTGAAATCTTGACGCCAATGGAGACATTACATTCTCGGGAATGAGATAATCATCCACATGGATCATAAACCATTGCAGTTCATGCAAACATAGGGAAAATTGCATAATGATCGCCATCAGAAGTGGTCAACATACTTGTAGCAGTTCCACCTCAACATCAAGTATAAAACATGTAGTACCAACTAAGTCTCTTATTGCATCATTCGACATCCATTCGCGACACTCACCACAATGCTATAATCTTGCAGCCACAAGACCTCCAGATGGCCCAACCTCTATGAGACAGACCCCGACTTCGCCACCACATACCAAATGTTGAGCGCAAACTCAGTTGTCGCTAATTTCCATCTCCAGGATGATATATTGTGTCGACTAGGCAATCTATGTGTTCCATCAAGTGAGCGAGAAAAGTTGATTTGGGAAGCCCACTATAATAAGGTGACATGACACTTCGATGTTGAAAAGACAATGGCAGTGATGCAGAAACATTTCTATTGGCTGAAATTTCGACAGGATGTCAGCAAGTATATCAGGTCCTACATTGCCTGTGTTATTTCCAAACTGACCACTAAGAAACATGACCTGTACACCCCCCTGCCTACTCCTGACAGGCCATGGGAATCCATATCAATGGACTACATGTCGGGCCTTCCATCCACCAAGAGGGGAAATGATCATGTCTTTGTGGTTGTTGATCATTTTTCCAAGATGGTGATCATGGCCGCTAGCAAGAAGAGCATCACAATAGAGGCCATTTCCAAGCTCTTCTTTGAATGAGTCTAGGTACATTTTGGAATCCCACAAACCATTTTATCAGACTGGGACAGTCGATTCCTCAACACATTCTGGTCGTGCCTCTAGTCACTTCTAGACACCAAGATCATAGAGTCAACTGCCTTCCACCCCCAGACAAATGGCCAAACTGAGGTATTCAATCGGATGATAGTGAATATCCCGCACATGCACAATTCCAATCACCCCTGCACATGGGATGAGAGTCTTCCTTATGTTTAGCATAGCTACAATAAATCCCTACACAAATCAACCGACCACAACCCCTTTCAGGCCGGGTTGGGATTCCAACCATTGGGTCCCATGGATGTTGCACTACCTCTTGCAGCCACCCCGACCGATTCATTAGCTTCTCCAAATGAAGCTGTCAAAGCCTCCTGGTTCATTGAGCGGATCCAACACATCTGCCAACGGGTTCATGATATTTTACAGAAGTCCAATGCCAAGTAAAAACAATGCCATGATCAACACCAGGTGCCATACAATTTTTAGGTGGGAGACAAAGTGTGGTTACACTTGTAGAAAGAATTCCTTACAAGGCCCCATCAAAAGCTTCTCCCAATCTATTACGAACCTTGCACCATCACCAAGGCTGTGGGTGATAATGATTTTGAGCTCAACATTCCTCTTTTCTTTGGCCTGCACCCAATGTTCAACGTGGATCTCCTTCGACCATACTTCCCACCATTGTTGGACACCTTAGACATAGTATAAAAGTTGACACCAACAGAGCTCAACCATGACTGCATACAACATGCATATAGTGATCAAATTGTGGACACATAGTTCAAGGGAAATTGCCAACAAAGGATCCATCTTTATTGGGTTGTCAAAGCAGGGCAACTCCTGCACCAAGGAAAGTGGCTCACCCAGGGCCAAATTCAATAGAAATTTCCTCATCTGATGGGGGCACTGTAGAAATTTTAATACAAATTATGTATTGCCTGGATTCCCCTGATCTAACAATTATATGCCATTGTTAAATACAGAATCACTTCTACAAATATTCTTGCAGAATTTAAAACACGATCGCCAATTGCAATATCAAGAAGAGAGATCAATCACACATAACAAAAATGTTTTACCGGGAAATCATAAAGCTAAAAACCACACTATCATATATTATGTTTATATCATGGATCATGAAACAATCTTATACAAAAATCTAATCCAAGAGCTCTCAGTACAATACAATTGTCTCAGACTGTCATACAAAAATCAACAAATACATGTGCCAATTCTCTGCCTCCAGACAACCTACCTCCTCTACACAATCTCTGCAATGGATACCTTGCAAAATGATTCGAATTCCTCTTGCCTAGGCTGCACATTGCTCATGGGCACATCCACTGTGTGTGTGATTGTATGAGTGCACTTCACTCAAATCACAATTGATAACCAAATTGTCCCTTTCACCTGTTATCTCAACTGGGTCTCCACTAGATCTGGCATGCATGTAGTTAACATTGGTAAATCTTCAGTTGCATGTGAGATCACTGATTGTGAATTAATTAATAATTAATTCACTGAACTCTCACTAGTGTAAGTTCAGTTACAACTAGTACAAGTGAGCTTAACTCACTTAACTGAGTTAAACTACTTCACAACTCACATAACTACACTTATAACTCTGTTACAGCTTCAAGTCACTTAGTTACAACTAATTCGACTTCCATGTCCCACCAATCAACCTTTGAAATTGAATTTCCTATATCTAACTGATTTGTCATTTCAGTTAACTATTTCAAGTAATTATGAGATAATAGATTAATATTTATTGTCCAAATTATTTAAGGGAAAAATAAATTAGACACAAATTTCTTGTTGACTTTTCAACACTCCCTCTCAACAAGAAAGGGATTATCCTTCACCCCAATCCTATCTCCATGGTATTCAAATTTTCTCTTGGTGAGCACCTTCGTCAGAATGTCTGCATCCTGATCTTCAGTAGGGATGTGCTGAAGCAACATGATCTTCCGTTGCACACAATCTCTAAGATGATGATACCAGATATCTATATGCTTAGATCTATCATGAAACACATGATTAATCGAGAGTTTAATGCAACTCTGATTATCACAATGAATCACTATCGGATCTAAATGAGAACCAAACAAACCAACCAAGATCTTTCTCATCTAGATAGCCTCACATGCATCTTGAATCGCTACCATGTATTCCGCTTTTGCTGAACTGAGTGCCATGGATCTCTGTTTCCTACTGTACCAAGAAACAACTATTGATCCGATACTAAAGATCCCCCCTGATGTGTTTTTTCTGTCTGTTGTGCTGCCCGCCCAATCTGCATCCGTGAAGCCATGCAACTTCACCTCATCCATCTGTCTGTACCATAATCCATACTCAGATGTTCCCCTCAGGTATCTTAGGACATGCTTACCCACCTTCCAAAAGAGCTTGGTAGGCTTAACCATCACTTGACTCAGTTGGTTAACCACAAAGAAAATGTTTGGTCTTGTGTTCACTAAATACATTAGCGAACCCACTAATTGGCGATAGACAATAGCATCCACTACCTCTCTAGAAGCAGCATCATCTTTCCTCTAGTTTCTTGGAAGAGGAGTATCCATGGGTTTGCAGCCCTCCATGTGAAACTTACCCAGTATCTCCTTTGCATACTTTCCTTGAGACACAAAAAGTTCACCATCTCACTGCCATATTTCCAATCCAAGGAAATAATGAAGAAGGCCCAAATCCTTCATCTCAAACTCCTTTGCAATGTCCTCCTTGCATGAGTGTATCAACTACTCATCACCAGTCAGTATTAAATCATCAACATAAAGAACAATGATTAAAATCTTACCCTTGTAGATCCATCCTGAACCTACCATTGATTTGTTAACTGGTCTTGGGACAATTTCCCATGCATTGTTTTTGACAATGGATTCATACTCCTCGACCATTGCATCAACCCAAGTGGGATCCTACACTGCTTCCTAAAAGGAAGATGGTTTAGTCAAAATACATTTGCTCATGAGAGCCATGTATCCAGTAAATCAATTAGGAGACTGTCTCTGTCTACACTGTGAAGTAGGTGCTCCTACATTCTATGCAACATCTAGTCTCAATCTATCAGCTTCCGTGGTGCGCTTTCTTCCATTTCTGATGGATGGCTCTACATGAGTGGTTTCCTCCACTCCATGAACCTCCTCATGTGGCTGATCCACATCTTGAGACTCATCTTTGGGAACCAACAGTTCCTCCTCTGCATGCAAGTCTAGTTCCCTCTCAAGCGACAACCACATGGCTTTCCCCTCATCGAATTTTATACCCTGTCACATAACAGTCATCTTACTGTTAGGAAAATACACATGATAATTATAGGGTGTTTCTGTGTACCCCAAAAATATCCCAACTTCTGCAGTCGGTTCCAACTTCTTCCTGGCATCCTTGGTCACATGCACATAAACAGATGAGCCAAAAATCTTAAAATGAGAAACATCAGGTTTCTTACCAGTGAAAGATTCTCCAGGTGTACTCATGCCAAGCATTCTATGAGGACAACAATTTTTCACATAAACCACAGTATTGCATGCTTCCACCCACAAGTGCATCGGTAGGTCCTGATCATGCAACATTGCTCGTGTTGCACCCACGATCGTTCTGTTCTTCCTCTCCACGACCCCATTTTTTCGTGGGTTATGAGGTGCTATTAGTTCTCTTCGAATTCCTTCTTTGCTCCAGAAGTCTTTGAATTCGTTAGAGATTTATTCTCCACCATTATTGCTCCTTGGAGCCTTCACTTGCTTCCCCAACTCTTTCTCCACCAGTTCTTTAAACTCACATAAATTTGATAATGTTTGATCCTTCTTCTACATGAAGAAGATCCAACATTTATGAAAAAAGTCATCAACAAAAATAACATAATACTTATGTTTTGTTGTTGAAGAAACCGATAATGGTCCACACATGTCTGTGTGAATTCTCTCCAGGATCACCGAAGCACAATTCTCCTTTTCATGAAAGGTGTACTTTACATACTTCCCCATGGTGCAACCCTTGCATTGATCTAACTGAGCAAGTGTTCCCATTGGAAGTCCAGTAGATATTTGCTGCATGATCTTCAAGGCTCCATGATGAATATGTCCCAATTGCCTGTGCCATAATTTTCCCTCATCCTGACTCACCACTTTTTCTGCCTTGCCCATCATGGAAACACAACCATCTACCTCCAGCATGTAGAGATTCTTAACTCTAATCCCTGTCCTCTTGACTTGACCTTTTTTTTTATGTCACAGAAAATTTTTCCACCACTGAAAACAATGTCATAGCCTCTGTCCTCCAACATTGTGACTGAGACCAGTTTTTTCTTCAAACCTGGAACATGCATAACATTTTTCAATTGAAATGGTTTACCTGACTCCCTTTGAAAGGTAATGGTACCAATGCCAGTCACACTGTATCATTCATTGTCTCCCATCTCTATATGCATTTTGAGATCTCTCTCCTCCAAGTCACTGAAAAACTCCTTATCTCCCATCATGTGGAAGGAAGGGACACTATCCAAATACCACACCAATCCCGATGCACTTGATGCAATGCATGTGATCAAAGAGAAGTAAAGTTCAAATTGTGAGGCAAGGGCCTCACTAGTTTCATCTCCAACAACCTTCTTTTTCTTCCTCTTCTGTCGACGGATAGTAGCGAGATGCCCATGTTCGTGACAATGAAAACACTTCACTTTGGACAAATCCATCTTCTTGACTTTAGACTTGGATTTTGAATGGAATCTCTTCCCCTTCCATTTCCTTTCCTTGGAAGCCAAAGCAAAATCATCTTCATCATCATGCTTTGATGAAGATCCATCTCTAGTGTTTCCCCTGAACTCCTCATGCACTAGATCCGACCATAGTCGTTCCCAATCTGGAAATTTTTCCCTTCCATTGACATAGTCTTGATAACTGTGCCAACTCTTGGGAAGTCCTAGGAGATCCAATCTCACCAAATCATCATCAATGACTTTTATTCCCACACTCCCCATCTCATCCCGACATTGGACAAGCTTCGTGAGATAATTTTCTATGGAGTCGCCCTTCTCCATCTTGATCTTCCTAAGTTTATCTTTGAGCACCAATTTCCTATGGTCGTTGTTGTTTTGGAATAGATCCATCAAAGTATTCCACATTGCATGTGGTGTGGCTTTCCCATGGAGGCTTGAGACAATGTGGTCTTGTACTCCCTCCAATATAATCCTCCTCACCTTTGCCACTTTATTTTTCCATGCATCAAGATTTGCAGCGTCTGCAACATCTGGCTTAGGAACATCTTTGTCAATGAATTCCTTCAAGCCATTGTCTTCGAGTACTACCTCCATCCTTTCCTTCCAATCAATGTAGTTCGAGCTTCCCTTGAGTGCATACTCTAACCTCAAGCCATTGAAATCCATTTTGATCTTGAATCAGCTGTAGCACCAAGAAAGTCTTTCTGCAAATTCGAATTCTATCCAATCACAATCTCAACTTCTGCAATCTTCTGTGCTCTGACACCATGTAGAAATTTTAATACAAATTATGTATTGCCTGGATTCTCCTGATATAACAATTATATGCCACTATTAAATACATAATTTCTTCTACAAATATTCTTGCGAAATTTAAAACACGATCGCCAATTGCAATATCAAGAAGAGAGATCAATCGCACATAACACAGATGTTTTACCGAGAAAGCATAAAGATAAAAACCCCACTATCATATATTATGTTTATATCATTCATCATGAAACAATATCATACAAAAATCTAATCCAAGAGCTCCCAGTACAATACAATCGTCTCACACTGTCATACAAAAATCAACAAATACATGTGCCAATTCTCTGCCTCTAGACATCCTACCCCCTCTATGCAATTCCTGCAATGGAAAACTTGCAAAATGATTCAAATTCCTCTTGCATAGGCTGCGAATTTCTCATGGGAACATCCATTGTGTGTGTGATTGCATGAGTGCACTTCACTCAAATCACAATTGATAGCCAAACTGTCCCTTTCACCTGTTATCTCAACTGGGTCTCCACTGGATCTGACATGCATGTAGTTAATAATGGTAAATATTCAGTTGCATGTGAGATCACTGATTGTGAATTAGTTAATAATTAATTCACTGAACTCTCACTAGTGTAAGTTTAGTTACAACTAGTACAACTGAGCTTAACTCACTCAACTGAGTTAAACTACTTCACAACTCACATAAATACACTTATAACTCTGTTACAACTTCAAGTCACTTAGTTACAACTAATTCAACTTCCATGTCCCACCAGTCAACCTTTGAACTTGAATTTCCTATAGCTAGCTGATTTTCCATTTCAGTTAACTATTTCAAGTAATTATGAGATAGTAGATTAATATTTATTGTCCAATTTATTTAAGGGAAAAATAAATTAGACACACATTTCTTGTTGACTTTTCAACAGGCACTAAACGAAATGAAGACCATTTATTCCTAACGGGGGAGGATTTATATAGGTGGATGTCAGTGGCCTCCCACCTATTCCAACTGGCTCATTTTGGTAGTTTTCTAGTTTGGCAGTTTTTTCCTAGTTTTCGGGTCCTTGACTTCCGGGGTTGTTTTGAGGTCCTAAACAACGTTTTTATGGATCTCCATAGTTAGATTGAATACAAAGTCAAATTCTTATTGCAACATGTGTAGTCCTCGGATAGGCCTTTCCAACAGGATATCGTGCGCCTAAAACGAAGATCGTATGCAAAAGTTACGACCCCAAGAAGTTGATGTACTAGCTTACCCCAACGGGGCCCACATGACTTTTGGCGATTCATCTCCTAGGGTTAGGTTTTTGGATGTCTAGGGTTTTGGAATTCTTTTTTATTGTAAAAAGGATTAGAGAGCCTCATTGTAACCATATTCTTGCGAATGAGTGCAACCATCACATCTCTTCTCAGAGATAAGCTGCCACCATTCTAGCAAGCTTGTTTTCCGCTACATTTTACAGTTTCAACATATTTTCTTATTGAATAGAAACCAATTTTACTGTATCTCTGTTATTGCATCTATGTTATTCTTATGTCTCTATGTTAAGAATAATAATAATCTGTATTCATTTTCGTTCTGCTCATAAAATCCAGATCATTTCTTCACCGTGGGATTCATTCTCAAACTTGCTTTCTCCTTCCTTTTTGTACCTTCAAAAAACTGATCATTGATGTCCATATAAAAAGAAATACATTTAACGATATACAAGGGTACCATCCATTTTACTCACCAGATATTTAGGAATCATTTTCACTTAGATGGTTCATCAACATGTTAGACTTCCCCTTAATCACAACTTGGTCCCAACCATTTCACATTATGGGATTACTTCATACACTCCCCCCTTTTAATTGAATATTCAAATTCTTTGATTCAAAATCAAGCTAGCATATGAGTACACCTGCCACCCTCGTACCTATCCAAGTGGTTTATTCCAAAACTTGATGTCACATCCTCTCCATGCATAAGAGAGATACACTCTACACTCTACATGTTCTATCACACTAATGCATGTAGGCCTGAATAATAGGGCTTACAAAACACCCGAGGAAATCAACTTTCCTAAGGCTAAACTTTACAACTTGGACCAAAACATCATGGGGTGTGGAGTACAATTGATCATGCACCCCCATGCTTCTCAAAAAACACGTATTCATCATCACATCATTTCAATTCTAGCACAACAAGAATTCAAAATACTTTACAACAACACCAATGTTACCATTTCTCCTTGTTAGATACCTAATCCTTATGGATTGAGGTACTTTGTAAATATTATTTAGGAGAAACATAAATAGTTGTAGGTGAATAGAAAGACTCATTTGGACCTCTTGGAAGATGAAACCAAAAGTTACCTTAATTTGTATTTATGAATGTCTCACGTTAATGCAAATCATCATCAATGGAGTTACTCATTTTCTCCGCCCATACCTTGCCTAACAATGGTATCATATTGGGTTTTAACTCCATGATTCTCTCCTCTCTTGGGAATTTCATTGGCGTGTGTAGAAACATCCCTATGTAGGATTGTCTCTCTAGTTATTCCCTCTACATTAGTCTTCCATATGTGCCATCATCTATATGTAGGTGTTATGGTTTCTTCCACTCTCTCGCTCTTGAAAGTATCGAATTTATGCATAGTCTTGGAACCTTTGTACAATCAATATTTCCACTCAATATCATGTTTATCTCCTTTGGCTCCACATTCTATTATGTTCTTGCTGGTGGTGAGACTACATGTAGATTCCTATGTGAGTCCTTTGTTTCTCAATCAAGGTGAATGGAGCTTCCATGTGATCTTTATGTTCCTCTATGATTTGGTTTTGGCTCACCTCAATTTTGTGGTTTTTTCCAACCCTATTTCTCTATAGTATTATTAAGAATAGATGCTTGAGAAAAAGAATGTCTATCGACTACATTTTCTGAACCCTTTTGGGAAGAAGAACTTGGATCCTTTCCTACTTCTTGCTGATAGAGTTCATCAAACAAATCCTCATGAATGTCATCACCTGCAACATATTTATTTAGGTATTCTAATCCAATTTCTTGGTAACATCATTTACAAGTGAAATAGGATCCATCGGGAGCTCATGTCGTAGTGAGATTATAACTATCAATTTGAATCCATAGAGGCTCATTGCAGACATGGCTGGCATCAACATTTCCATCTCCAGTAAACATAGGAATAATTGAAGTTAAATTTTCCCACTGTTACCATAATAAAAGTTTATGTCACGTGATGATTATTTTTGGCTGTCAAGAATTTAAGGCTATTCATTTTTTGGAATTTTATGTTATGTTTTCACTCGTCCATGTACTATCAATGCAAATTTATAAACCCACGTTAATTGGGTATGTGAAAATTGTAACCTTTTTATTTTTATAATAGTAAAGGCATAGGTTACAGATCTATGCCCATTCTCTTTAGTCATCCGACGACTTCGTGCTCATGGACAACACACAAAAACAACTGCTTGAAGCATTGTAGTCTCATTGTGCATCATTTTCTTCTTTGGAATCCCTTATTTCTTAGTAGATTCAAGGTTTTGTTGGAAGATGCATTATGTCACCTCCATTGTTGGTGTGGTGTTGACTAGCAAAGAAAATGACCTAGAATGGTCTAGAAAGATCAAACACACCCTGGTTTTAACAATTTGTGGGATGGAATTTGTGAAGGAGAGGTTGACAGTGGACCTATCATACATATAACAGATAAGGAGCTTTCCATATGGAAGAAAAAAGACACAAAATTATATGCCTTGATTGTTGTGACAGTGAGTGAAGAGGTGATCTTCCGTATTATTTCCATTAAAGACTACTATGGCGCTTTAAATAAATTGAAGGATTTGTATGACTCACACTTAAAATTCGAACTCATGTAATCGTTGGTGAAACTCTTCAACCTAGATTTGAAGAATGATGATCTCATGGCCTTATAGTTTTAGATCGAAGCCACAATGCATGACATTGATGCCATTGGAGTGAATATAAACATTCCTCTCATAGAATTCATTAAGGCACTCTACCCTACATATTCTCACTACCTTGAATCACTACAAGCTAGTGGTGAAATGAAGTCCATCACATTTGACACTTTGGTGGAGAAAGTTGTAGAATGTGAGAAATCCTTTGGAAAGAAGACAAGTCAACCCACTAGAGATACTATTTTCCTTTGTCAGAAAGGAAAGAATCAATCACATGATTCTTCTAGAGGAGAAGGAAGTAAAAGAGGACGTGGAAGAAATAATTTCATAGGTAGGGGGGTACTTTTACCATATCGAAATATTGTCGTGGTAAGCTCAATTCGGTTAAGGATCTATCCATTTTCCTGTCCGTCATGGAGCCCCGTATATTGATGTAATAATCAAGCGCTCATAGAAAGACACAAAAAGAGCCACACCCATTATCAATTCTTTTTGTGAGGGCACGAGCAAGGTGAGAGGTACGATATTCACTAAATGTTGCATAAATAGTGGGTCACATAAAGCAAAGACATGAAAAATACCATGGTAGTGTTAGGATATTTAGACACTTAGGAGTTAGTTAATATCTACTTGATCTAATGTGTCGTTATGTAAAAGTGTGTTTATTTAGTATGCATTAGTATGCATTTGTAGTTAGGAAATCTGACGGTCACGACATGTTCCCGACATAGAGTGATTTGATGGTTCATATTCTCCTTGATATTAACAACCATTGATTCGTGGCTTAGCACCTGATTGATCCATGATCTCTATTTAAAGATCATGGAGGGTCATTTGTCGATGATCGATTGTGAGAAACTCTCTTGTAAAATATCTCTGTAATATTTTTCTTTTGCATTAATAAACTTCTCCAAGTGGTCTCATTGGCTGGGGTCGTGGATGTTTCCCCATAGGGGTTTTACCACATCAAAACATCGGTGTGTTGATCTTTGATCTGGTTGTGTGAGTGGTTACTAAGGGTGTTTGTCCTCTATTGGAATACAGATGTTGTCAAACATGGTATCAGAGCCTGTTTGAAGATATGCTCCTATTGTAGATCGAGATCGTGAAGCTGAGTTTCCTCATCTCCATTTTATTTCATTTACGCACATTTCTGGACTGAGAGGACTGCTCCATTGCGTCCAGAGCGCTCGTTTCAGTCATGAACACTTCTCGTTTCACTCAAAAATGTTTCTATTTTCCCAAGATACGACCATTTCAGTAAGATCTGAATATCTGTGTATGCTCTTTGCCTTGCTCCCTGTGTGATTTCAGCAAATCAGAAACATATAGGAAAAGGTGCATCTTCAGGGTAAGCTAACCGATATCTAACCCTTGTTTTCATCGAGAAGCAATTTTTTTTCTTGTGTGAAAAGAGTTTTTTTTTTAGCATGCTCTCCAAGGTCGTCTTCAACAACAACAACAACAATCCTCTTGCTAAACAATACAATATGTTTTGCTAGACCATTTGGTTAAAAGTTTCCATATTAAGTAAGATGTCTTGAGTTCAAGTCTCTCTTTTTGTTATTTTTTTTTTGAAATAGCTCATTCTAAAATTGTAAAGTGTATTTCACTTCAAGTATAAAAGTGAATCACTATAAGTAGCTTTAATATTTTATTTTAGAGTTATTTATTTTGCATGCAACTTTTCTTTTATAAAGTAACTTCATTGTAAAAGTGATCCCCACTTCTCTTTATAAAAGTGGGTCACTTCATAAAACAACTTACACCACCATGTAGTCCTTTGGTTATTGTTTATGACTTTTTAAAAAAAGACATAACTCATATCCAGAGTCCGTTTTCAGTGCCGTGTTTTTTTTAAATCGCCTAACTTTTCGAGATCTTTCCATCCAGATCATCAGTTTCAGTTTTTAAATCCATATTATCTGCATATTTAATATGGATTCTACAAGTAATCTATTTCTTACCAGCACCAACTACTTCCAATGGAAGTCCCATATGGAGGATTTATAAAGAGGTAAAGGCTTGTACCGAATTACCCTGGGAAAGGAAACATCACCCACTAATGCTAATAAGAAAGTCAAATGGGATAATAGGAATGAAGAAGCACGTGGATTAATTAGAATGTCCATCTCTCCTGATTTAAGGTTCCACCTTCAATCAATTGATCAACCCAAAGAAGCTTGGGAGAATATTGAATCTGTGTTTGGTAAACACAATATTATTCGAGCACAACAGTTAGAAAACCGAGTACTGACTTTAAGTCCAAATGATTGTTCTTGCATTGAAGATTATATATCTAAGTTTAAAACACTCAGAACTTTATGTGAAGAATGTAAGATAAAGATAGAAGAAGATCTTTGCATATATCTTATTCTTTCTAAGCTAGGTAGTGCATATTCTGTGTTTGTATCTACCTTTTATGCCATGCAAGAGGCTCTAGGGACAACTTATAAAAAACCCAGTCTTTAGAACTTTTGTGATGCTTTGAATAAAGAGAAAGATAAGCTTGTACAACTTGGAGTGATCAACACTGCAGATACATCCAACAAAGCCTTAGTCATCCATTAGAAAGATAAACCCAAGAATCCCAAGAAGCAATAGGTAGAATCTTAGAGACAAGCATGATCAGAAAGAAGAAAAAGATAAAGCATCGGATATGACGAAAGGTAAAGCACCTGAATATGCTCATTATATTGTTGCCCATTTCAATATTGGAGTAACTGAAGGTTTTTTTAACACTTCCTTTGCCTCTTGGATAGATGCATGGCTTCTTGACATAGGTGCAACATACCACATGACCTTACATAGAGACTTCTTTGAATATTTCAATAACAATGTAGATGGTATAGTCTATTTTGAATATAAATCAAGTCTCAAACTTTCGAGAATTGACTCTAAGATTTTCTTCTGCATGATGTGCTTTATCTTCTTAAGTTGCGAAGGAAATTTACATATCTTGTGCACATTCGATATCAAGGCCAATCGATTGATAAATTTAGTAGAAAATTTGAAATAATAAAGGCTTTCGACAACATGGTTGTTATGATTGGAGTGGAGGATGGAAGATTGTTGAAGTTTAAAGGGACATTTACAAAATTATGCATACCTATCGCACCACGATGAAGGTACATTTCCATCTAGTCCCGGTTAAGGCCCTAACACTCATTTATAATTAGTTTATTAGTTATGATTAGGTCAGCTTAGTGGTAGGTTACATCATGCTCACTTTATCTCCTATTTATAATAAAGAAGAATAATTTGTACAAGCATCTCATCTTAACTTTAGTCTTGTGCATTTCATATCTTAAAGGAGGTTTTCATTTAGAGATTGGAAGAATTAGGCTCACACACATAAACAATTTGTATTATGCTTGATAAACAGAGATACAAGAGGTACATATGTAGTTGGAGTGAGATCCAACTTATTCCACTTTTGTAGGGAGAAGTTGAGAGAATATCTCAACCTCCTCCAGCTACCCCCAACCTAATCCCTAAACATCAGGATGCATCCTAATGAGTCATTACTATCTAACAGACCCCCTTAATGATTACATTACACAACATAACATATGGTTACAACACAAACTGTCTAACTGATCCTCATACACAGTTATACCCATCTCTGAACTTCATAGACACACTCTTTCTCTCCATCATCTTCGAGCTACCAATTCATTCAACACAAATAAAACTGCTTCCGACCATCTTTGTAGCACTTGTATAACTGACAAATTGACAACTTGGCTCATCGGGGCTTCCGTGATAAAATGTGTCAACTAATGAAGCATTATATGTCTTCAAAATTCCTCTATACAAGATGACCTTAAACATAAGAATGTTTGTACTTGAAACTGGGGTTGACAACTTGCATCAAGATACAAGTTCTTAGTTTTACATAAACACTTACATAAAAAAGTTTAAACTCACCACACACCACACATACATACATATATAAATATCACTTCCTTATTTTAGAACAGTATGAGAGATGGCTCTCGTGGTTCTTCATCACTTTCTGATTCTGATAATTCCTCCAGGTTGGCAATATTTGCAGATTCCTTTCCATTCAGGAGATCTCTAGCACGAGCTCTACAGTTCCAGACTATATGTCCATTTTGTGACAATAGAAGCATTTTGTTGAACCCTTGGTTTTTCTCATTTTTCCTTTTGAGTACAATGCAATTTCATGCTAACCACCTATGTTAAGGTCCTAACCCGCACATAGGTAGATCAATGTATTCGGATGTAATAAAGGTCAATATTAATAAGGCCTTTCAATAAAATAGAATAAGGCAGATGTAAGAAGACCTAATATAAGCTTCTGCTTCTAGAAGGATCTTCCTCTAGATGCTTCTCTTAATAGACATATTTAGTATAAATAAGGGTCGAGGGTATGAGAACCCTAGCTTGGAGATTATTGTAACAGAGCGTTGCTTGATTGGAGGTTGCCCCCTCGAAGAGGCCTGTGAACATTGCTTTCTGAGTCAAAGTGCTATTTCTATTGCTATGGTTATATATTTTTGTGTATTGTGAAGGTTATGCTGGATATTTTATTGTTATTCTGCCATTTCTAGCATTTTATTTCTGTTCTGCATATTTTATATATCTGGTATCTTGCAAGTGGTATTAGAGCACTTTCCTTGGAAGAAATTGTGGGTATTTTTTTCCAAGGTAGAGACGTATTCTGGCGTCTTTAAGCCACATAGATATGTCATTACGCGCATAAACCCGCGGTTGAGAGATTCATACACGCAGGAAATACAAGTGGTTCTTAAGCACACATCTGTTGGCCACCCTTGTAACCCCTGTTGGTACCCCTTAGAGTGGTAGCGCATTAGACAACACCTGTGTACGGATCGGCCTAGATTTCCTGAAGCTCTCTTTAGATAAACCTATCGGTCGCCGGACTGTTATAGTGTCACCGAGAACAACACTCGGGAAGATACTCTCTAGTACCTGGGTAGTCCGGTAGTACGGCTAAGGGTACGGTCTATCCTCCTTAGTTAGTGCCCTGAGATATTGGGCCGAGTACTACTGTTGGACCCCGCATGTATATCAGAGAGCTATAGCATAGGGCAAACCCTTGTCTGTAGAACCCTTGAATGCCTAACCCTTGGGGAACATAAACATAAACATAAACATAAACAAATTAAACCGGTGAGATCTATTGCCGCGCATCTGTGTTCGGGTTGCTAAGTAAATACACATTTATCTCTGGTTCATAATTTGGGGATTTCAGTACAGTAGCATTATTCAGACCAAAATATAACCCCACAACTGTTTAAAAAAAAAAAGTCTGGAAATTTTTTCACCATTATTTGAGCCCTATTCCATTAGATTCATCTCTTCTCTCTTATCACATTCATCCATATCATTTTTCTGCAAAAATTTATGACCCCGCCCGCTCCCTTTTCAGTTCACCCATCCTCATGGCCCATACCCGTAGCCAAGAACTAGAGTCTCGCTTCAACACCTTGCAATATGGTTTCCTCGAGACCCAATAATAAGTGCAACAACTCAATGCTACTATTGCCTCCCGTGATGCATCCATAAATGCATTTGTAAATGTAGCCGTGCAGTCCGCAATGGCGGAAGTCAAACACAAACTGACCACCCAGCTTGAATCTGTCTTTGCATCACTCTGTACCAAACTCAAGTTCCCTACCGATGACTCTTTTCCTGATGCACATAAAAAGACTGAAGGTGAAACTTCTTTCCATTCCTTTCAACCCCATCACTTTCAACGGGACATACGGCTTCCGCGGGTGGATGTAACCAAATTTGATGGCTTGGACCCCACTGGTTGGGTCACCCAAATGGAACATTCTTTCTCTCTCTACAACATTACAGATGACTTGGCCAAACTCTGGTATGGTGTTCTCCATCTAGATCAAGAACGTTGGCAATGGTGGCAATGGAGAAAAACTTCTCGTCAAGGGTATATTGCTTGGACCCAATTTGTGGTTAGCTTTATGAACGCTTTGACACTGACACCAACCATTTGGGTTGTTTGACAAAATTGAAGCAATCACGCACAGTAGAAGACTTCATAGCTTCATTTGAGCGACTGGTTTTCGAACAGAGGGCATGGCTGATGTTTTCTTTCGAGAGTGTTTTATCAGTGGCCTCAAGGAGGAGATTCGGGCCCATGTCCTCATGGCTCGACCTACGACTTGGGTGGAGGCTACCAAAAAAGCTAAAGAAGCACAACAAATTGTTTCCTCTCAAAACCGTAAGCCTTCCTTTATCCGTCGCCCTAAACCAGTAAACCCCACTACTCTCTCCGCCCCATTAAAAATCCAAAAATTGACCAGGGCTAAAATGGATGAACGCCAACTAAAAGGCCTCTGTTATAATTGTGATGAAAAATATTTCCCAGGCCACAAATGTAAGGAACAAAATCTTTTTATGGCCATCTCTGAGGATATTCCGGAAGAGGATGTTGACACTCCCCTTGTGCTCGAGTCACCAGAAATCACTAACATAAACCCTCCCTCCGACCCTCCCGAAGTGGAACCGATCATTTCCCTCAATGCTCTCACAGGCTTCTCTGCCCCCCAAACCCTCAAGTTAATCGGTTACATGAAGCACTGAAAGGTCATCATTCTGGTTGATAGTGGCATCACCCACAATTTTATTCATCGCTGCATTGCCCAAGAAACCCATTGCTACATCCATGTTGTCAACAATTTCCAAATCATGATTGCCAATGGTGGTTCTATGAAATGTGGCGGGCGCTGTGAAAATTTGCGTCTCCAAATCGGTGACTACCACCTAAAATCCCATATGTTTGCTATTGACATGGGCGGTTGCGACATTGTGTTGGGTGTAGACTGGCTCAGGACTTTGGGTCCCATTCTCATGGATTTTTAGAACTTAACCATGCAATTCGACCAAGGAGGCCACCAATATAAATTTCAAAGCATCACGGCTGGTTCACCTGAGGTCATCAGTTCTCATCGCATGGAAAAACTGCTCAAAAAAGGTCATTCTGGTATCATTGCCCAACTCCACGCCATACAAGCCACAGAGACCCCACCAGTGCCCCAAGACCTCCGAGCCCTCCTTTCTAAAGATCAAACAATATTTTCCACTCCCCAAGGACTCCCTCCTTCCTACGGTGTCCATGATCATTCCATTCCCCTTGTCCCAGGAAGCCTTCCCCCCAATATACGTCCATATCGCCACCCCTTTGCACAAAAAAATGAAATTGAAAAAATGGTCCAGGAACTCCTTATTGCCGACATCATCCGTCCTAGTACAAGCCCTTACTCCTCTCTGGTCATCATGGTACTGAAGAAAGAAGGTTCTTGGAGAATGTGTCTTGACTTCCGTGCTCTTAAAAAACTAACCATCAAAGACAAATTTCCCATTCCTGTCATTGATGACCTCCTGGATGAATTGAGTGGCACCCAATTCTTTACCAAACTTGATCTTCGCTCGGGCTATCACCAGATACGTATGAAAAAGGCTGACATTCCCAAGACTTCCTTTCACA
>ML778377.1:1616425-1631645 GCA_009831015.1 Picea engelmannii | reverse complement strand
GGGCGGACATGTTAAGGTCCTAACCCGCACATAGGTAGATCAATGTATTCGGATGTAATAAAGGTCAATATTAATAAGGACTTTCAATAAAATAGAATAAGGCGGATGTAAGAAGACCTAATAGAAGCTTCCACTTCTAGAAGGATATTCCTCTATATGCTTCTCTTAATAGACATATTTAGTATAAATAAGGGTCGAGGGTATGAGAACCCTAGCTTGGAGATTATTGTAACAGAGTGTTTCTCGATTGGAGGTTGCCCCCTCGAAGAGGCATGTAAACATTTATTTTTGAGTCAAAGTGCTATTTCTATTGCTATGATTATATCTTTTTGTGTATTGTGAAGGTTATGCTAGATATTTTACTGTTATTCTGCCATTTCTAGCATTTTATTTATGTTCTGCATATTTTATATATCTAGTATCTTGAAACCTAGATCCAAGTTTTCAGAATATGTCCTTTTTTTCTTCAGCTAACAATGATGTTACCATTCCTTCCAATGTTTGTGAGGGTAACTGAGTTAATGTAAATACAACATTGCTATACTTAGAAGATAGACTATTCAATAGAATTGCTTTAGCATCATCTGGATCTACCTTGATACCTGTTTCAGCTAATTGTCTAAGTAGAGACATTAACTCATTTATATGAGTAGAAAGACGGGTCTCTTCATGCATTTTGAGACTAAAGAGTTGCAGCTTTAAAGAGAACTTTGCATTCATAGCATTTTCCCCAAATAATTTACTTAATTCCTCCCAAACTTCGTTAGATGATTTTGCTAAATCAATCAAATGCAATTGCATATCTGAAAGAGACAAACCAATAATATTTTTAGCCTTTTCTTCCTTCTTTTTTCATTCAACAAGAAGTCTCGGATCATTAGGTGCTTGTTTTGTGCCTTTTACTACGCTCCACAAACCTCTATTCATCAAATGCATTTGAAATTTAACTTTCCATGTATGGAAATTATTACCATGAAATTTCTCCATAGGTAAAGAATCCATATTACCTTACCAAACCTGATTTCCTTTTTGATAGCACTCCTTTACGAAAATGAATAGAGTGAGCAGTGGCAATGCTTGAATCCCAGAGTGCTTCGACAGATCAAAGGTGTGGCAGCTTCTACTTTAATCAACGATATGAGCTTGACAGGGCTTGGCATCAGGTCTTTACACAACACAGTACATCTTTATGGATTTGCTTGGCAGCGACAACACTTTATTTCTTGTTTGACAGTGCTCCTCCTCCACACAGACACTATGGTGTCTTCACACAGGCAACTCAACTCTGCAATGGGTTTCCACACGGTGGATCCTCCTCTATTTGTCAAACGATTGTCTTCACTGCTCCATGCGCCAAACAGCTCTATCATGCAACGGATAATCTCCTTCCGTAGTTATGCACAAGCCCACAGATCGCACGCAGCTCTACGCAGAGGGAGAGGAATATTGCACGAACTCATCCACAGCATGGAGTTCTAGCTCGAGCTCACAAGTGAATGCGAATACACCAAAAAATTTAGTTATGGCAAGTAGCACCTACGCAAGCAACACCACTAGCAAACACAGTACACAACTGTATATATCGCCAACAACACGCACATCACGGACCCACAGACGGTGCACAACTCCTCCAGGCAAATGTTACATCTTATATAACACTGATGGATAGCGATAGGCAACAACAACCTCAACTTGCGAATTTTCGCAACAACCTGGACCACGATTACTCAGCAAATATCCAGTTTATAAATAATGTGAAATAAGCAAGTACACCAGCTCCAGGTGATTAAACACGAATTCACTCAGCTCTATGCACATCTCCACCAGAAATCAAGCAGAGGAGGGATATCTCGACTCACTAAGCTCTGATACCAATTTAGAGATTGGAAGAATTAGGCTCACACACATAAACAGTTTGTATTATGCTTGATAAACAGAGATACAACAAGTACATATGTAGTTGGAGTGAGATCCAACTTATTCCACTTTTGTAGGGAGAAGTTGAGAGAATATCTCAACCTCCTCCAGCTACCCCCAACCTAATCCCTAAACATCAGGATGCATCCTAATGAGTCATTACTATTTAACATTTTCCCCATGAAGTGGATTATTCATTGGCTATTTTTTGGAGTTTGTTTCATAACATTTGGTATCAGAGCATACTATCCTAGGGTTTCTCTCCTTCAATCGAGGCATCATGGAATTATCTCTATAACATTTTTTGGGACAATTCAAACAATGAAAGTTTTAGGATACTGCAGAGACAAAATGAATTATTTATGATAAAAATTTCAAGTACTGGTTCATTATACTTTTTGAGATATATCCTATAGAAGTGAAGGTTTGTGACTAGTCATGAAATGAGTTTCAAATGAGTCATCTTGGAATTTTCACTATAAATTTTTTTCTAGGATGATTTAGACAACGAATTTTTGAAGCTACCAAGGAGACATAGCACAATACAAATGGTACAAATTTGAGGTACTAGTTCATTATAATTTATGAGACGTATTCTATGGAAGTGAGGGTTTGTGAATAGTCCTATAACTAGTCTCAAACAAGTGTTGTTGGTAAAAGTGTCATATATGAAGTTTGAAAAGTCCAAATTGAGTGCCACTAGTTTCTTTGAAAACAATACAAACCAAAGTTTTCTAGGTAAAAATTTCAAAAATAACTCTGAAATATTGGACACATGGAATTCCGTACAAGTTCATTCTCTAGAAAGGGCCAAAAGTCAACAAGTTTTGGTAAAATTACCATAACTTTCACTTCTCACATCAAATTTTCATCAGAAATGGGAATTGAAGAGAAGAAACATCAGAGTACTACAGACTGAAATTTTATACTCAAAAGGACCAAAATTGTAGAGTTACATCAAGAAAAATGACAACTAGTGAGACAATCTCCCAACTAAGGTTTTAAAGGTACGTAACTAACAATTGACATAACTTTTTATTGAAAGATATGTTTTTGGTGATTCAAATTTTTGATAAAGAGAAAATAGAGGAATATTGTTATTGTTATCCCACATGGCTCCAAAAATAATTACAACACCAACTAAACCTCCATAAAGCTCATCCATAACTCATGAAGAAAATGAGGAGATACATAACAAACTATCCAAATTGGAGGACCAACTTAAATTATTTGAGTTCTAGGTAAATAAAAAGTAATAAAGTGGTAAACACACAAACAAAAATTCAAGAGATGGAAAAGAATATGGATGAATTGAAAATTTTCATCTTACAAACCCTATATGAGAGGCTTCCTAAAAGTGACATTGTGGCTGAAGAGACTCATGAAAATAAAGGTAGTATTCATGATGAACAAACTTCTAGCAATAATCCTTTTTTAGGTGGATTTCAATCTAATAGTGGATTTAATTATGGAGGGGTTCTTAAGAGTGTAAAAATTCCCAAGGTTGAATTAAATAAGTTTGATGAGACATAAATCTTTACATGGGTGAACCAAATAGATAAATACTTTGAATTGCAAAATATTATGGATGATAAACAAAGGATTTCCATAGAAACATTGTACTTTGAGATAAAACCCTATCAATGGTATCAATGGGTACTCAAAATAAAGCTCCATTCTTATTATTATACTTGGATTTTATTTACAAGAGACTTAGAAGCACACTATGAAAAAGTTTGGGAACACGACTGCTTTTGTTGATTAATTGGGTTGGTTGTCATTTATTTCAACCCTTGAAGCAAATCCGGTAGCATATCCCAGTAGCCCCATAGGTATGGATACGTATCCAATGTTTGTTTGAGGAATAATGTAATGAAGAATAATGAATTTGCAGGAAAGACTATACTAGATGGATAATACATGTCATGCTGTTTCTGGTGACATGTGGAATGTCACGTAGTTCCTCATGGTTGAGGAAATATGGCTTAGTGAAGTTCAAGAACCCTCATGATTTATCTAGAAGCCATTAGAAGGTAAAAGAAGTCAAATTATTCTAGAATCTCCTAGAAGAAGCTTACTAGTCAAAGTGGTTGTAACTAGGAGTTAATCATGAGTTAAGTTGTTGCAATAAGAAAATAATTTAAAATAAATTAGTTGCAACAATAAGTGGTGAGTTTACTGTTTATGGTAAAGTGGTTGCAAGTGGGAAAAGTTGTTGAAAGTGGGTTAGCCTTGAAAGAAGGAATTTGGGTAAAACAACTAGAAGATAACCCCTAAAGGAGGCTACTTGGAGAGTATAAATAAGAGAGCAAGGGTCTCCCATTAGCACCTAATTTTTGAGTATATTGAATATCTATTTTGTGAAATGTTATGGGTAGGTATGACTGAAAAATATAGAGCAGTGAGTATGAAAAAATGAAAAATTTGTAGGTTTGAAGGGTCAAGACTGTGGGTACTGAACTAGGGCTTTACTGAAGACATTCGCAGGTTGCAGTACTAGAAGGGAGGGGACATCCGCGAGCCACAATAGAAAAACACACAGATACTCGTGGGCTTACTAAAGACAAAGTATGGATATGTTGTCAAAGCTAACAAAGAAGATCTGATCTATCATAAGTGACAAGTTGCAGAGATAAGAAGTGGTTACAGGAAGGTGTGACATTGTTCAAGTACGACATATCAAACTATAGAATAAAAAAGGTATGTTACATGATTGGATATTTGTGATAGCTTGATGTATGGTCATATGAGGGTTAGTAGATTCCTTTGGGATATCATTGGCTATATGATATATGTTTCATAAGGTAGATCTACAGTGGTATAATATAGATCTGGTGAAATACATTGTTGGTGCACTTAGTTCGATTTTTAACATATCTTGTAGTGTATTGTGAGAATCATTTGTCAAATTTTTGGGTATATGATTGAGTGGTACATGTTTAAGAGTTTATGGTTGAGACATATTGCAGGTTGGATCTTCATAACAATGAGGTTTTGATGTATCGTTAGTGTAAGGGGTTCTTATATCACATGAGTTCAGTGAGACAAATGTATGAACCTAGTGCATGGTTGTGTTATATCTACTTGAATATTGTATGAGTATTTTTTCTATCAGATCAACCAGTTTGTGAGCATATACAGAGTGATAAAACAGTGACAAAGACTGAGACATGGACACGGATAGAGAGATAGAGACAAAATTTGTGATAGTGGCAGATATTTGTGCTAGTTCGCAAGTTGCAGCAAACAGAGGCACATATAACCAAGAGTTGCAGTAAGGAAATACGTGGACATCCACATGTTGCAGAGTAGACAGGTCGCAGATCTGAAGGAAAGTTTGAATAAGATAGGTATAGGTTGGAACAAGATTTCAGTGAAAGTTGTGAAAGTGAGAGAGTTGATTCAGTGACAGTGACAGGTTTTCTACATTTGGCATTTATACTTCATGGTGGTTTGGATGGGGAAAAGATAAGTGGTTGTAGCCACCTTCCGGTTGGAGCAGAGTAACTAGGGGGTTGTAGCCTCCTTCTGGTTGGAGCCAGAGAATTTGGGAGTTGGAGATTCCTTCAGGTTGTAGCCTGAGAATATAGGGGGTTGGAGCCTCCTTCCAATTGGATATGGAAAACAAAGGAAGTTGGTGCTTCCAATGAATGTACTTCTTGCATACATATAAGAAAAAACATTATGTGGTTTTCTCCTGCATTGGGTTTCCACGTAAAAATTACTGGTGCACTATGTATGTGTATGATTTCTCATTGTTCATGGTTTATTTATCCTACACTTGTTGAATGATATTGGTAAATTGATTATAAATTTAACAACACATATATACTATGGTAAACAGGTTTAAAAATCTATATTATTGATTCACCCCCCCTCCTCTCAGTAATCCAACAATTGGTATCAGAGTGAGGTTCTTCAAGAGACAATTTAATCACTAGAAGGAGATAATGGATTTCTCTAAGATTGGGATACCGCAGTTTGATGGGGAAGATTATTCCTTCTGGAGCATAAGAATGAAGACACAGATACATGCACTAGAATTCGATGTTTGGTGATTAGTGGTAGATGGATACAAAGCACCAACCGTTCCTCCAACAGATAAAGATGGAAAGAAACTTGAAGAAAATAATTCAAGAACCACAAGTGCACTCCTGAATGGTTTGAATAAATAAATATACACCAACGTTATGCATTGTGATTCCGAAAAATACATCTGGGTCAAACTAAAGAATATATAGGAAGGATATGAGAAAGTCAAGGAAGCTAAACTACAAAACTTTTAGGCAAAATTTGAGTAATTGAAGATGAACGAATATGAATGAATATGAAAACATAGCCACCTAATTTCTATGAGTTGATGAAGTAGTAAATAGTATCAAAGGTCTGGGAGACAAGGTAAAATAACATGTCATTTTCAAAAAGGTATTGAGATCCCTACCGATGAGATTTGATTAAAATATTTCAACACTAGAAGAGAGAGAGAGAGAGGATATAGCTACAATTACCATGGATGAGTTGCATGGGACAAGCACAACTTATGAGATGAGAACAAAGAAAGACAATCCAGTTACAAAGGAATCAACATTCAAAGAATCTAAGAAGACTAAGAAAAAGGGAAAGCAAAAGACAAAGTCAGATAGTAGCAACAGTGACATCTCAGAAGATGATGAAGAAGTAGCCAACTTCGTCAGAAGGCTGAAAAAGGGAGCTGGAAAATATATAGGTAAGCTTCCATTCATTTGTTTTAATTGTGATGGTATTGATCATTTTGAAAATAAATGTCCTTATAAGAAAAATAAAAGAAATGAAGAAGATGACTCTAAGAGTAAACAAATACATAAAGGAAAATTAAAGAAAAAAAGAAAAAAATTCAAGAAAAACCTTTGCACCAAAGAAGATAGTTCCTCATCATATGAAGATGAAGTCATTGATAGTGATACAAAAAGGGTACTATTCATGGTAGTAGAAGACTCCAATGAAGAATATGAAGAGGAAGAAGTTGACTACATAGAAGAATGGTTGAGTGCCAAAGAAGTTATAAAAAGGGAAAAGAAGAAAACAAATTCACTTCAAGCAGAGATAAAATGAAATGAGAGATTTCAAAATACCGACTCTGAAGAACTTGAGAAGATGATCACTAAATTGAAAACCAAGTAGAAGAATACAAGAGAATTGAAGAAGCACTCAAATAATAGTTATAAGAAAGAGACAGGATCATCAAAAGTTTGGAAGCATAGATTGTCACATTGAGAAAAGACCTTCATAAGAAAAACATGCAGGATAGCTATAAATTTGTGGATTAGATTATTAGTAGTCAAAGGACACACCATGACAATTCTAGAATAGGATACAATCAGACAGAAAAAAGGCTCAAGCTCCAAAACACTAGATCAACAAACAAAACCAAGAAGCTACGCAGAGACAGTCAGAGGATCTCCCGAGAAGGAAGAAGAAAATAAAAATCATAGATATACTCCACCACCCAAAAGATTCAGATTTCAGAATCAGTAGCAGTCAAAAATGAAAATGTCTCAGGAAGAAGAAGGATTCAAAAGAGCAACTTATTTTAGAAGATATTGAACTCCCAGGTATCAAACTATCTTCCTTGGAATTTGTTATTCATGTAACAATTTTGGTCATAAGGCTATAAATTGTAGAGAAAATAGCAGGAACAAAATCAATAATGAAAGTTATGCATGAAATGGTTATCCAAGAAGGCCTAGTGAAACAAAGCAAAAGATATAACAAGTTTGAATATTTGAGTATTGAAGAAGAATGCTACAAGTGTAGCAACTTTGGACACAAGACCAAAGATTGAAGAATGAGAGTTCCTCCAAGAGAAACACAAAAAAACAATAACCTCTACAGACAAAAACCTCAAAGAATATGGATAAGGAAGCATGATCAATACAACAATGGAGATTGCACACTCGCTCTACAAGTTTAGTACAAGAAACGTGGTTGATATGTTGACAGTGGTTGCTCAAAGCACACAACTGGTGATAATGACATGTTTCTAACATTGAAAAGGGAAAGATATGGATCAGTCTCCTTTGGAAATGATAACTCAACCAAAATAATTGGAAAAGGGTCAGTTAAGCTCAAAAGCATGGATTCCAAAGCAGAAAATGTTCTACTAATTGAAGACATGAAACACAATCTTCTTAGTGTAAGCCAAATGTGTGACAAAGGTCACAAAATTGTCGTTGATTCACATAAATGAAAAATAAGAAAAGAAGATTCAGGCAGAGTCGTGGCTATAGTTGTGAGAACTCCAAGCAACATATACGTACTAAGTGAAATTGGAAAGGAAAAGTGTTTTTTAGGAAAGGAAGATTAAGGTTGGCTATGGCACAAAAGAATGGGCCACATAAATTTTGATAATCTTGCCAAGGTCACCAAAAAGGAAGCAATCAGAGAAATGACCCAGATCATGAAACTAGCAAACACATTGTGCGAGCATTTCCAACAAGGGAATCAAACCAAGACCAACTTCAAGTCAAATGAATACTCCATAGCAAAACCATTGGAAATTGTGCATATTGATCTAGTTGGACCAACTAGAACAAAGGGGTTGAAAGTAGAGCAATATTTTATGATATTGTTTGATGATTATACAAGAATGACTAGAGTTTTTTTTCTTAGGAAGAAATCAAATGATTTAGAGAACTTCAATATGTAAAAGGAGATGGTTGAAAATGAAATAGATTCAAAAATCAAATGTTTGATAACGGACAATGGAGGAGAGTTTACTTCAAATAAATTTATGGACTTCTACAGTGAGCATGGGATAAAGAGGAAATTATTTGTTGCTAGGACACCACAACAAAATGGAGTATTCGAAAGGAAGAATAGGATAGTATAGGAAATGGCTCGAACTATGTTAATGGAATCCAAGTTGACATAATTATTTTGGGTACAGGCAGTGCATATGACAATTCACATTCAAAACAAAGGAATGATCAGAAACAATAGTAACAAAACTCCCTACGATCTATGGAAAGGAAGACCAACAAATGTGAAGCATTTCATAGTCTTTGGAAGCAAATGCTACATTAGAAGAGAAGATGGAGAAATATGAAAGTTTGAATCACATGTTGACAAAGGAATATATGTTGGGTACTCAAGCAAAAGGAAAGCATATAAATGATTTAATATAAGGATAAAAAAAGTCATGGAAAGCATCAATGTGACATTTGATGAGATAGGTGGACAAAGGACAAATTAAGAAGGAAAAGATTCAATGGAGCAGGCTCATGAAGAAGAAGTAAAGGAATATGAAGTAGAAGAAGAGGAATATGAAGAAGAGAAATTAGAAGAAGAGAAAGAAAAAAAAGATCTTCAAGTACCTTCAAAAACATATAGCAGACGAATACAAAAGAATCATCCATCAGGTCATATTATCGGAAATAAAGATGCATGATTTGAAACTAGAAGAAGAATTCATTCACCAAAACAACTGCACCTAACACTATTATCTACAATTGAGCCAAGCAGTTTTGAAGAAGCCAATAAGGATGAATTCTGGATCAAAGCCATGGATGAAGAGTTAGATCAGATAGAAGAATGACACTTGAGAATTGGTTCCAACGGCAAGGAACAAGAATGTGATTGGTACAAAGTGGGTCTTCATAAACAAATTGAACACAGATGGACATGTTACCAGGAACAAAGTAAGATTGGTATGTAAATGGCACACTCAGGTTGAAGGTATAGAATTTGAAGAGGCATTTTCCCCAGTTGTTATAATGGAAGTAATAAGATTGATTATAGCTTATGCATGCTCCAAGAATATTAAAGTGTATCATATGGATGTGAAGTCAACTTTCTTAAACAATTATCTAGAGGAAGAAGTATACATTGAGCAACAAGAGGGATTTCAATTGTCAAAGAATGAAAATTATGTTTTCAAGTTGAAGAAGGCCTTGTATGGTCTCAAACAGGCCCCTAGAGCATGCTATTCCAAATTGGACAGATACTTACAATAGTAAGGGTTCAAAAAAGGAAATGTAGAAAACAATCTCTACATCAAGGTAAATCAAGATAGTATTTTGTTAATTGAATTTTATGTTGATGATATTATCTTTGGTAGTGATGATGATAGGATGAGACAAAAATTTGGAAGGATATGCAGGATGAATTCGAAATGTAATTACTTGGAGAACTATATTTGTTTTTGGGTCTTCAGATATGTCAAAGAAACCAAGTCATTTTTATCTCTCAAACCAAGTATATTATAGAAATGTTAAAAAGGTTCGGAATGGAAGATTGCAAACCAATCAATACTCCTATGCAAACCAATTGTAAGTTAAGAAAATATGATGATTCAAAGGATACATATCAGAGGAATTACATGTTAATAATTGATAAATTACTTTATGTGACAACTTCTAGACTGGATATGATGTAGGTAGTTGGACAGGTGGCACCAAAAGAATCACATGTTTTGGCAGTAAAGAGGATATTTAGATATCTCAAGGGTACAAAAGAGTTTGGATTATGGTATCCAAAAGGAAATGATCTATCATTTATTGCATACACAGATGTAGATTAGGCAGATTGCATTGATGATCGAAGAAGTACAAATGGAGCAACTTTCTACTTGGGTGAGTGTTTGGTATCTTGGATAATCAAGAAACAATCATCAGTATCATTGTCTACAGCCGAAGCAGAGTATATTGTAGAAAAAACATGTTGTACACAGGTCCTATGGATGAAACAAACACTGAAAGATATAAAGGTTGAGTATGATGAGCCTATTCTGATATATTGTGATAACACAAGTGCCATCAATATCTCAAAGAATCCACTGATGCGCTCCAAGATGAAGAACATTATGATCAAGTTTCATTTTCTATGGGAACTAGTTGTAGAGAAGAACATTCAAGCTTAGTATGTTGGGACCAAAGAACATATTTCATACATATTTACAAACAACTTCCAAGGCATGATTTTGAGTATCTTGTCTAGAAACTTGGCATAGTTTCTACCCCACAATGAATTTTGAATTCTATTCTTATATGTCTTAGATTTACATGAGGAAGAACCATACAAAGGAAAAAGGACAATCCAGTTAAGGGGAGAAACCCCAAAGAGGAAAATTCAGTCAGGGGGAGCAGCCCCAAGGAGAAGTTAACTTTTCCATTGATGTCAAAGGGGGAGAGATTCATCAGATGCATGGAGAGAAAGCACATATGCATGATTTCGGGGGGAGCATGAGAGACATGAATTATGTGTAGCATCAGACTGTTTCCATCAATACCAAAGGGGGAGATTGTTGATTAATTAGGTTGGTTTTCATTGATGTATATCCTTGAAGCAAGTTCGGTAGCATATCTTAGTAGCCCTAGAGGTATGGATAAGTAGCCCATTTTTGTATGAGGAATAATTTAGTGAAGAATAGTGAATTTTCAGGAAATACTATTCTAGATGGATAATACATGTCATGTCATTTTTGGTGATATGTGGAACACCACGTAGTTCCTCACGATTGAGGAGATATGGCTTAGTGAAGTTGGAGAACCCTCACAAGTTATCTAGAAGCCCTTAGAAGGTCAAAGAAGTCAAATTATTCTAGAATATCCTAGAAGAATCTTACTAGTCAAAGTGGTTGTAATTAGGAGTTAATCACGATTTAAGTTGTCATAATAATAAAATAATTAAAAATAAATTAGTTGCAACAAGAATTGGTGAGTTTACTATTTATGGTAAAGTGGTTGCAAGTGGGAAAAGTGGTTGAAAGTGGGTTAGCCCTAAAATAAGGAAGTTGGGTAAAACAATTAGAAGATAACCCCTAAAGGAAGCTACTTGGAGAGTATAAATAAGAGAGAAAGAGTCTCCCATTATCACTTAATTTTTTAGTATTTTGAATATCTATTTTGTGAAATGTTATGGGCAGGTATCATTGGCAAATATATATTAGTGATTTTGAAGTAGTGAAAACGTTGCAGGTTTGAAGGGTTGAGACTATGGGTACTGAACTAAGGATTTACTGAAGACATCCATAGGTTGCAGTACTAGAAGGGAGCGGACATCTATGGGCCACAATAGAACAAATCGTGGATACCCACAGACTTACTGAAGATAAAGCAAAAATATGTTGTCAAAGCTGAAAAAGAAGATCCAATATAACATCAGTGACAAGTTACAGAGCTAAGAAGTGGTTATAGGAAGGTGTGATAGTGTTCAAGTACGACAGATCACGCTACATAATAAAAAAGGTATGTTACATGATTGAATATTTGTGATAGCTTGAGGTATTTTCATATGAGGGTTAGTAGATGTCTTTGGGATATCAATGGTTGTATGATATATGCTGCATAAGGTATACCTACAGTGGTACAATACAAATCTGGTGAAATACATTGTTGGTGCACTTAGTTTGATTTATTGGCATATCTTGTAGTGTATTGTGAGAAGCATTTGTCAGTGTTTTGGGTATATAATTGAGTGGTACATGTTTGAGAGTTTGTGGTTGAGACATAGTACAGGTTGGATCTGCTTAACAATGAGGGTTTTATGTATGGTTAGTGTAAGGGGTTCTTATATCACATGAGTTCAGTGAGACATATGTTTGAACCTAGTACATGTTTGTGTTAGATCTACTTGGATATTGGATGAGTATTGTTTCTATTAGATCAACCAGTTTGTGAGAAGATACAGAGTGATAAAATAGTGACATAGACTGAGATAGGGACACAAACAAAGTGACAGAGGCAACATTTTTTATAGTAGAAAAGATTTGTTCTAGTCTGCAAGTTGCAAAAAATAGAGGCACTGATACCCACAAGTTGCAGTAAGGAAAGACGCGGACATCTGCGTGTTGCAGAGTAGACATGTCACATATATGCAATAATGTTTGAAGAATATATGTACATTTTGGTACGGGCTTTTAGTGACAATTTTGATAGTGACAGAGTTGATTCAATGATAGTGACATGTTTTCTACATTTGGAATTTTATACTTCAGGGTGGTTTGGATGGGGGAAGGATAGGTGTTTTTTTCCACCTTCTAGTTGGAGCCGGAGAACTAGGTGGTTGTACCCTCCTTTTGGTTGGAACCAAAGAATTGGGGAGTTGGAGCTTCCTTCAGGTTTTAGCCCAAGAATATAGGGGGTTGGAGCCTCCTTCTAGTTGGAACTGGAAAAAAAAGAAAGCTGGTGCTTCCAATGAATGTACTTCTTACATACATATAATAAAAATCATTATGTGGCTTTCTCTCGCATTAGGTTTCCATGTAAAAGTTACTACTTACTGTGTATGTGTATGATTGCTCATTGTTCATGGTTTATTTATTATGCACTTGTTGAATGACATTGGTAAATTGATTATAAAGTTAACAAAACATATATATTGTGGTAAAAAGGTTTAAAAACTCTATTATTGATTCACTCCCCCTCTGAGTAATCCAAAAACTTTAGTCAATAAGAATCAAGAACTTAGGTGATATTGAATATTATAATTCATAATTTCAAGTGTTGGCCAAAAGGGTGGATAAAATAAGTGATGAATATCTGTTGGAGGCTTACGTGGGGGGATTACATGAAGACATTAAACTTAAGATTTTCTTAAAACATCTTGAAAACATTATGGAGGCTATGAAATTTTCTCATCATATTCAAGCCAAGAATATAGCTACACACAAGTCTACCACTAAAACATAGGAAAGAAATAGAGATAGATTTTGGGTTGATAGGGAAATCCTACCTCATCCTACTTGAATATTACCAAAGGAAATGGAAGAAAGAAGAGTGAAAGGACTATCATTGGTTGTAATAAAAAATGGTCAAAAGGGCATAAATGTCAAGAAAAAAAATTGTTCACCTTGGAGAATAATGATGAAGAGGAAATAGAGGAATCTATATAAAAGGATGAGTTATAAATTGTGAACTTAAAAGAGCAGGAAAAATATGTAGAAATTCTAAAAAACAGTTAGAGGTGTGAAATATTTGCTCATGCATTGACAAGTTTGTCATCACCTCAAACCCTTAATATTGTAGAATACATTAATAAGTAAAGGGTCATCGTGATTATTGACACACAAAGTACCATAACTCCATTGATAAAATATTAGTAGAGAGTCTCAATTGTTTTGTGTATCCAGTGACAAATTTTCAAGTTTTGGTTGCTAATGGAGGTAGTATTGATTGTGGAGGAAAATTCCACAACATTAAACTTTGGGAGAATATAACTTAGAAATCCTTGTGTATTCCATTCCCATTGGAGGTGTATATTTTGTTATGGGGATTGATCAGTTGATAACACTATGTACTGTTTCTACAAATTAAAACAAATTATTCATGGGATTTGAATTGGAAGGAATTCAATATGAACTCAAAGAGTTAAAATGTGCATCTTATCAAGTAATTAGCTCTCATAGAATGGAAAAGATCCTAACAATGGGTAGTATGGGAGTTGTGGTTAGACTTTATTCTATGGAAGTAAAGAAGGAAGATGAAAATATTCTACAAGAATTAAAATACACCTTTGAAAAACACCATATGATCTTCCAAGAAATTCCTAAAGGGATACCTCCGTCTAGGGATCATGCACATCAAATTGAACTAAGAACTAGAAGTACTCATCCTAATAAAAGGACTTATAGATATCCTCATCAACAAAAGGGGGAGATTGATAAAATGGTACAAGACATGTTGGGCTCGGGTATTATTCAACCAAGCAAGAGTTCATTTTCAGCTCTAGTAGTGATGGTGAGAAAAAAAGACAATTCTTATAGGATGTGTCATGATTATAGATATCTAAACAAAATCACCATAAAGGATAAATTCCCTATTCTAAATATTTATGTGCTATTAGTTGATCTCCATGGAGTGGCTTATTTTACAAATCTATATCTTAAATTAAGATACCACCAGATCAAATTAAGAAAATAAGACATTCCCCAAACAAATTTTAGAAATCAGGATGGGCATGCTAAGTTCTTGGTCATGCCTTTTGGGTTGACTAGTGCTCCTTCAATTTTAAAATCCTTATGAACAAATTTTTTTGACCCAAAATTAGAAAGTTTGCGTTGGTTTTCTTTGATGATATACTTATCTATAAAAAATCATGGGAAGACCACATTAAACATGTTGATAAATTCCTACAAATTCTTGAGAATAATCAATTGTATGTAAAAAGATCCAAATGTTCTTTTGGGAAATAAGAAGTAGAGTATTTGGGTCATATTTTTTCAAGGGAATGGGTTAAGGTGGACCCTCAAAAGATCCAAGCTATTACAAAATGTCCTAGTCTTAAGAACATAAAGAGTCTTAGAGGATTTTTGGGTCTTACAGGATAA
>ML778377.1:1601349-1615978 GCA_009831015.1 Picea engelmannii | reverse complement strand
CCCCTCATTTCTCCCCCTCCCTAACTACCCACTCCTACCCCCTCTCGTTCACCTTTCCCACTTAATCCTTATACCTAAACTTTATTTTAATTATATAAACTATAAACCAATCATATTTTTACACATAAAATCCTATGGGTAATTCCACATGGCATCCAATGAGATTCCTAAACATGGAAGACATATGACATCCACTTAACTCATGACACATGGCATCTAAGTAATGGTGACACATGGCATATTCTTAATGATGACACATGGCAGATTTTTATTGGTTACATGTGGCAGATAATTTACCAACCACACTATGACACGTGATAATGTTTGGATGGCTGACTCATCACAATGGTTGGGCATGGTGGAGGATAATTTTGGTCAAAATATTATTTTATTAATTAATTTCCTAAGAGAAGGTCAAACTCTCAAAGTTCCATATTCTTCTCTTCATGTTTCTTACTAAGTGTATGATACACTTAGTATTATATACCATTAAGACTCTAATATCCCAATGCATGTGGGGTAATATTTTATGGAAAAAAATTCAAATTCTTATGATAAAAAATAAAATTAGATCAAGGGTCCACAATTGCCCATGAATTTAATCTAGGATTATTGAGCCACGATCTTGCAGAGGCCATAACTTGAGCTCCGAGCGATGAAATCACGCAAAATTTATAGTTTTGGAAAGGTATTTTGATGAAGACGATGACGGTGTAGGTTTCAAGGATTGAAAATGACCAAATTTTTCCCAAAAAATAAAATAAAAGTCAGCGTGTTTTCTGATGAGCCTACTTGACAACTCAACTTCACGGGGTCATATCTTGAGATCCAGGAGTCAAATGTGGATAAAATTGATATCATTGAAAATACAAGATAATTAAGATCACATCTAATGTGATTTCCATAGCTGAAAAGTTTATTATAACTTCCAGAAAATTAAAACACAGTGCCCCTTTTTGAAAGGGAAATTAATTAAATTTAAAAAAAAAAAAGTTTATTTAAAAACTTTTATTAAAGACGAAAAGGGGTCAATGTAAAAATATTAATATAAATGATGATAATTCATTAATGACACTCAATTAAGTCATTAATTAAAGTGATATCTTCAAGAAATGAAAAACACTAACTTCCTCAAGGAATTAGAAGAATAAAAATTAAAAGGGCAAGAGAAGGATTCATGAAGGGTTTCATTATTAGAGGGGCAGGGACAAAATATCAGAAGAAGAAGGTACAAAAATCATATCCAGTGAAGCTTCTGATCAATGAAAAGAGATTTCCATCTTCTCCACTCTTTTTCTTCTTCTATACCATTTCTCATAACTTTATGCCTGAATCTATGAATTGAGCACAAGGCTGAGATTCTTGAGTGTTCTTCTTGTATTCTTCAAAATACGTTTTCTTATATGATCATGGAGTTTTCACAACCATATGATTGTCAGAGATTTTGTATATATACCTCATAGATGCTCGATTTGTGAGCAGACATTCTATGGGCCTATAGATCCCAGTGGACAACATAGCTTCATCGAGGAGGTTAGTATCTTAACCTTCTCTATGTTCTTCATTGTTATATTTTTATTTCATATTTTGTGTATTTATATAGATATTTGATTGTATGTTGTTTTGCAATTGTTACGTCCCAGAAGAAGACCCTCTACACCTATGGATGCATCAGTGCCTAGCCCCACAATTGATGCAACAGTAGAGCCAACATATTCATTGGGTACACCATACACACAAGTATGTATCACATTTGATAGATTCAACAAGTCATTTATTTATTTTATGACATTCTCAAAAATTTTATATGTTCTCTTGTTTCTATAGGATTTGGCACCAGGCGATGTCGGGGATTGTCCATCTGGGATGGAAAAGTCACCAACGTCACATGTATCATGTGTAAAGTTAAATATCATATAATTCTAAAATTGTTTGTGTTTATGTTTTTGAATTTTACTACTTGGCACTAATATTTCAATTTTTTCATATGTATGGAGGTCGTTGATATATTTGCTAGGTATAGTAGTATTGCACCCCCTTGGCACCTGGGCGTTGCTTCTGGTTTTCCTTTCTCTAGGCATAGGGTGTTGGAATCACTTGTACAACCTGTGAGTGTCCATCACAACCCACTTGTCTTCCACCCACCCGCACCACCACTTCTAGACCCATCGACAGAGACTGCCACAATCGAGGTTGCCTCAGAGCAGGTTGTACAACATAGTGCTCCATCTGCTAGTGAATCTTCATCGATGCATGAGATATTCATAGTGAGATAATGCATTGATGATAACTTTTTATGTTTCATGAATTTTTTTTATGCATATTTGTTTAATTTTCTTGACTTGATCCTTGTAACTGTTGCAAAGTGGCATTGCAGAGAGATTTGGATCGTGGAGGAGGGTAACACCCTCATGATTGACAATTTCATATGTGGTGAGTTGTATTAGGTTAAATTACAAAGTATCAATTTGTATGTCTATTAATTCATTGATGAAAAAAACTTATAACATTTTTTATTCTTTGTGCAGTCTCTAGAACATCGAAGCACTCCCAAGCCTAGAACCTCTCGAGGTGCATCCTCAAACAAGAGAAGAAATATATATTTCTAGGATGCTATTGAGGGTGGTGAGGGTGGAAATGGTCAATGATTGACCAACTAGTGCCATTTTGTAGCTAGGCCATGATATAGATGTTTTTTATGTTAGGGCACTTGTTTTCACTTTCTATACTAGGCATGAGTTGTCATTTTGTAAAAAATGTACAATTTAGAAGATGTTGAATATATAAATATAAATATACATTTCATGGCACGTTTTTTATGAGTCTCATTGTTTCTACATTTGATGTTGATGAATATATGAATTTCAAAGTGTATGAATTTTATGTGTATTAATCCCTTGATTTTTTTATAAAGTGATTGTAAATACTTTCATTACACATTAAGGAATAACTTATGGTGGAAAATATTGCTAAGTGCTAAATCCATAAGCAATTAATGGTTCTCAAGTAGCATTTCTTGCTAATCAACCATGTATTTCTACATCATTGATAGATGATTCCTTTTGAATTATTTGCATGAATGTTGTGGATATCCATATTCTAACTCACAACCAACAATATGGACTACCTCTTGAATTATCTCCATATAAATCCAATGACAATCCACACTCAAATAGTGGTCACTTGAAAATATTGTGACCTTAAAAATGACATATTACAATAATTTATTATAGAAATAAATTTTCTCATTTATCTTCTACATAATTATAAATCACTTAACAATTTCAGCTCAATGTTATTTTCTAGGGCACACATATTATTCAACTCTTTCTATGCATGACATATATAAAATCGTTTGATTTATGTGTAACCCTTCATAAATGCCAAAAAGACTAGTCAAGGACTCATTAATGCACATGTTTGTTTAGATTGTGTAGTGGGTATATGTAAATTTTGTTAAACCCGTCAATTATTAGTAAAGTTTATTCAGTCTTCCATGATGTCCACTAAACTTATTGATTTCGATCAATAGAATGAGAGAATTCACATGGAAACTAGATCTTAGAATGGGTGTCATTTTCCACCTACAAATAAAGGTTTTGAGGTTACATTTCATAACACACTATAGAAATTAATTCTATGCTACCAAAATTCCTCCAGCGAAACTTGAAGCCATTAATCTTTTCCCTTCACCATCTATGTGAGTTTATTGCACATTCCTACCCAATTTTTGGGTTAGAGCACACAAGGAGACAAAGGACCCTCCAAAACCCAATTCTAGAAACCTGTTGATGCCATGTCATTGTCATTCCATTCTCATTCCTTTCCAAGTGATTCCATGCCATGCCATTGCCATTTCCATGTCATTGTCAAACCTTTCCATGCCATGCCATTGACATGCCTTTCCAAGCCATGTCATTCCATGCCATTTCCATGCCTTGCCATATAATGTCATTTCCATGCCAATGATATGCCTTTCCAATACATGCCATGGCATGCCATTCCATTTCCATGTCATGTCATTACCATTCCTTGCCAAGACATGCCATGTGATGCCATTGTCATGTAGCTTCCCATGCCTTGTCATGTAGTTTCCCATTTTAACTTGTATAACAATAAATATAATTTTCCATTGTCATGCCATAACTTTTCCATGCCTTACCAAGACAATAAATGATATTAACTAAGTTACAACAAGAGAAATATAACAACCATTCACACAATTAATCATTAAATGAAAGGGGTATGAAAATGCAAGCCTAAACTAGGGTTTAGATAACAAATTCTTGCTGAAATGCAATATGACAAATAAGAACCCTAGAATATTCAAGACATCAAGCCATAGAATATTCAGGACATCGTTGTTATGCCTGCCAATCCATGACATTTCCATGCCATGACATTGCCATGCCTTGTCAAGCCATTCCATGACATTGCCTTGCCTTACCATGCCATGCCATGCCATGCCATGCCATGCACTTCCTTGCCTTACCATTCCATGCCATGCAAGACTTGTCATACCTTGCCTTGCCATTCCATGCCTTGCCATTCCATGCCTTGCCTTGCCTTACCATGATATGGTATGGTACAACTTGCCTTGCTATGGTATGGTATGGTATGGTATGCCTTTCCTTGCATTTATATGGTATGGTATGCCTTTCCTTGTCTTGCCTTGCATGGTATGGTATGGTATGCCTTGCGTTTCCATGGTATGGTATGGTATGGTAAGGTATGTCTTTCCTTGAAATTTCCTTGTATGGTATGGTATGGTATGGTATGCCTTGCCTTACCATTTCCTTGCATGGTATGGAATGGTATGGTATTATATGGTATGCCTTTCCTTGCCATTGCCTTGTATGGTATGGTATGGTATGGTATGGCAATGACATGGTATGGTATGGTATGATATGGTGTGTTATGGTATGGTATGCATTTCCTTGCCATTGTATGGTATACATTGGCAATGGTATGATATGGTATGGTATGCATTGGCATTGTCAATGACAATGGAAATGGTATGGTATGGTATGAATTTCCTTGCCATTGCCTTGCATGGTATGGTATGGTATGGTATGGTATGCATTGGCAATGGTATGATATGGTATGTTATGGTATGCATTGGAAATGGTGATGATATGCATTGGCAATAGTATGCATTGCCTTGCCATTGTATGGTATGCATTGACAATGATATGGTATGGTATGGTATGCACTAGAATTGGAAATGGCAATGAAAATGGTATGGTATGGTATGGTATGCATTTCCTTTCCATTGCCTTGTATGGTATGGTATGGTATGGTATTCATTTCCTTGCCATTTCCTTGTATGGTATGCATTGGCAATGGTATGGTATTGTATGGTATGGTATGCATTGGAAATGTAAATGGTATGCATTGCCTTGCCATTGTATGGTATGCATTGGCAATGGTATGGTATGGTATGGTATGGTATGCATTGGCATTGGAAATGGAAATGGTATGGTATGGTATGGTATGCATTTCCTTGCCATTTCATTACATGGTATGGTATGGTATGGTATGCAATTCCTTTCCATTTCCTTGTATGGTATGCATTGGCAATAGTATGGTATCGTATGGTATGGTATGCATTGCCTTGCCATTGTATGGTATGCATTGAAAATGGTATGGTATGGTATGGTATGCATTGGCATTGGAAATGGAAATGGTATGGTGTGGTATGTTATGCATTGCCTTTCCATTTCCTTGTATGATATGGTATGGTATGGCATGCATTGAATTTCCATTGCCTTGTATGGTATGCATTGGAAATGGTATGGTATATCATATGGTATGGTATGCATTGGCAATGGTAAGAAAATGGATTGGAAATGATATACATTGCCTTGTCATTGTATGGTATGCATTGGAAATGGTATGGTATGGTATGGTATGGTATGATATGCATTGGAATTGGAAATGGCAATAGAAATGGTATGGTATGGTATACATTACCTTGCCATTGCCTTGCATGGTATGGTATGGTATGGCATGGCATTCATTTACTTTCCATTGACTTTTATGGTATGCATTGGCAATGGAAATGGTATGCATTAGAAATGACAATGGTATGTATTGCCTTGTCATTGTATGATATGCATTGGCAATGGTATGGTATGGTATGGTATGGTATGGTATGCATTGGCATTGGAAATGGCAATGGTATTGTATGCATTGGAAATGGCAATGGTATGCATTGGAAATGGAAATGGTATGCATTGCCTTGGCATTGTATGGTATGCATTGGCAATGGTATGGTATGGTATGGTATAGGATGGTATGCATTTCCTTGCCATTGTATGGTATGCATTGCCTTTCCAATGTATGGTATGCATTTCCTTGGCATTGTATGGTATGCATTGGCAATGGTATGGTATGGTATGGCATGCATTGGCATTGACAATGGAAATGAAAATGGTATGGTATGGTATGGTATGGTATGCATTGCCTTGCCATTGCCTTGTATGGTATGCATTGGCAATGGTATGGTATGCATTGCTTTTCCATTGAATGGTATGTGTTGGAAATTGTATGGTATGGTATGGTATCGTATGCATTGCCTTTCCATTGAATGGTATGCGTTGGAAATTGTATGGTATGGTATGGTATGGTATGCATTGCCTTGCCATTGCCTTGTATGGTATGCATTAGCAATGGTATGGTATGGTATGGTATGCCTTGCCTTGCCTTGTCATTGGCTTGCATGGTATGGTATGAAAGGCAAGGCAAAGTATGGTATGCCTTGACTTGACTTGGTATGGCATGTTATGGTATGGTATGATATGGTATGTCTTTCCTTGGCATGTCTTTCCATGGTATGGTATGTCTTTCCTTTCCTTTTCCATGCCATGCCTTGCATTTTCCATGCATTTCCTTTCCATACCATGCCATTCCTTTCCATACCATTGCATGCCTTTCCATGCCACGCCTTTCCATACCTTTCCATGAGTTTCCATGCCATGCCATGAATTTTCATTCCTTGTACTAAATGAACAAGTTTAATACGTAAAAATTACAATCAAAGGATTCATTAAGCATGTAATTATACAACAAGTTATCCCATATATATTATATAAAAATACTTGCATGAGAATTCCAATGTTTTTAACAATGAGGCATAGTGCAATTTACAAAGAGGAGGTCGATTTTCAAGAACAATGTGTCGAGAGTTTGTGGGTAGTGTAGTCACATGGGCCTGGAAAAATAGACTTGTGGGAGCTTACAGAACTCCGTTATGCTTCTTAGTTTGGATTTTATGCCCTCGGACCAAATTGGCCACATGTCCTTAAATGGCTTGAAGAGGTGAGTTGCAAATCGCGATAAAACTAAAACTGGTACTCATATGGGAAAACTGTTAGTTGAATTGGATCCAGAGCACTGGATTTCATCTCGGGGGAGGCCTCCACTGCCATTCCATTCACCAGAAAACCGTTTGTTGGAGTATCTCCGACACTAGGGTTTTGGTCAATGAGGCATAGTGCAATTTCTAAAGAGGAGGTCGATTTTCAAGAACATTGTGTTGGGAATTTGTGGGGAGTGTAGTCGCATGGGCCTATGCCAAATAGACTTGTGGGATCTTACGAAAATATGTTATTCCGATTGGTTGGGATTTTATGCCCTCGGACCAAGTTGGCCACATGTCCGTGAATGGATTGAAGAGGCGAGTTGCAACTAGTGATAAAAATCAAACCGAGACTCAGATGGGCGAATCGTTAGTTGCATTATATCTGTAACACCAGGTTTGATCTAGAGGGGGCCCTCTACTGTCATTCTTCCCATCAAAAAACTGTTTGTTGGAGTATCTCTAACACTAGGGTTTTGGTCAATGAGACATAGTGCAATTTCTGAATAGGAGGTCGATTTTCAAGAACATTATGCCCGGCATTTGTGGGTAGTGTATTCACATTAGACTTAGCCAAATAGAGTTGTGGGAGCTTAAAGAAATCCATTATGCCACTAGATTTGGATTTTGTGCCCCCAGACCAAATTGCCCACATGTCCTTGAATGACTTGAGGAGGCGAGTTGCAACTCACAATAAAACTCAAATCGAGACTTGGATTGGAGAACCATCAGCTGCATTGGATCTAAAGAACCAGTTTTCAACTAGGAGGGCCCTCCACTGTCATTCTGTCCACCGAAAAACTATTTGTTGGAGTATCTTTTGCACTAGGGTTTTGCTTAGTGCTTATTACATATGTTTGACAATTTAACACCTTGTTAGGCTAGACATGGCAAGGCAAGTGAAAGAAAGGCATGTAAAGGAAAGTGAAATCAAGGCATGGCATGGCAAGGCATGTCATGGAAAGTGAAGTCAAATCAAGGCAAGGCAAGGCAAGGCATGGAAAGGCAAGTGAAAGCAAGGCATGGCAAGGCAAGGTATGTCATGGCAAGTAAAGGCAAATAAAGGAAAGGAAAGGCAATGCATGAAAAGGCATGGCATGGCAAGGCAAGGCATGGAAAGGCATGGCATGGAAAGTGAAGGAAATTCAAGTGAAGGAAAGGCAAGGAAAGTGAAGGAAAGGAAAGTAAAAGCAAGGCATGGAAAGGCAAGGCATGGCAAGGAAAGACATAGAATGGAAAGGCAAGGCAAGGCATGGTAAGGCAAGGAAAGGCATGGCAAGTGAAGGCAAGGAAAGTGAAGGCAAGGCAAGTGAAAGCAAGGAAATGCAAGGCAAGTGAAGGTAAGTCAAGTGAAAGAAAGGCATGGAAAAGAAATACATGGCATGGAAAGGCAAGGCAAGGCAAGGCATGGTAAGGAAAGGAAAGGCATGGAAAGGAATTGCAAGAAAATGAATGGAAAGGCAAGGTGAGGCATGAATGGAAAGAAAAGTGAAGGAAAGACAAGTGAAGGCATGGAATGAAAAGGCAAGGCAAGGAAAGGCATGGCAAGGCAAAGCATGGCAAGGAAAAGCATGGCAATGCATGCCATGGCATGGAAAGGCATGGCAAGGAAAGGCATGGGAAGGTATGGCATGACAAGTGAAGGAAAGGAAAGTGAAGGCAAGTGAAGGAAAGGCAAGTGAAGGAAAGGCAAGTGAAGGACAGTCAACTGAAGGAAAGTGAAGGAAAGTGAAGGCAAGACAAGGCATGGTAATGCATGGAATGGAAAGACATTTTATGGAAATACAAGACATGGAAAGTGAAGGAAAGGAAAGGCATGGCAAGGCATGTCATGGAAAGTGAAGGAAAGGAAAGGAAAGTGAAGCCAAGGCAAGGAATTGAAATTGAAGGAAAGGAAAGTGACGGGATGGCAAGGTAAGGCATGGAAAGGAAAGGCAAGGCAAGGCATGTCATGGAAAGTGAAGGAAAATCAAGGCAAGGCAAGGGAAGGCAAGGCAAGTGAAGGAAAGTGAAGAAAAGGAAAGTGAAGGAAAGTGAAGGCAAGGCATGGTATGTAAAGACAAGACATGGAAAGTGAAGGAAAGTAAAGGCATGACAAGGCATGGCATCAAAATTGAAGGCAAGGCAAGTGAAGGCAAGGAAAGGAAAGTGAAGGAAAGGTAAGTGAAGGCAAGACAAGTTATGGGATGGAAAGGCAAGGCAAGGAAAGACATGGAAAGGCAAGGCAAGGAAAGGCATGGAAAGGTAGGGAAAGGCAAGGCATGTCATGGAAAGTGAAGGAAAAACAAGGCAAGGCAAGGCAAGGGAAGGAAAGTGAAGGCAAGACAAGGAAGGAAAGGAAAGGAAAGGAAAGTGAAGTCAAGGAAAGGAAAAGAAAGGCATGGCATGGGTATATTTTAAAGCAAGGTATATTTTAATAACAGTCAAAATGAAGCCAAAATTATTCGTTTCACATACCTATATGGTCATTCAAGTAGACCATCGAGATCACTTCTAATACTAGTGGTTTCCATTAGCTTCTCTTGCTCAGAGTAAGGAAAGAAGTATTGTACCTTTTATGAGATATTTATTGGCATTGTTTGTAGTTGGAGGTTTGTACCAATAACCAAGTTTGCAAAGTGGTATATGAATTGACCTGGTTTATAATCTTGAAATACATAGCCACCTTTCTTTTGTGTTCTTTCATCCCATGTCAGATATTCTCCTTTAATAACCATCGACTCAATCAGAAATTCAATGCCTTCAACATCTATTACTGATTGCATGAGGGTCTTCTTTCCCTCTAAGCATCATTCCAACCAATAATCAATGCCCCATTCATTATCTCTTGGGGAAACCACTACGTATATATGCCCTGCAAAAAATGGAGTGCCAAAATGTGAGTCCACTTAATGGGCAAAGCATAAAACATTAATTCTAGTTATTCAAAATTTAATAGAAGGATTCAATGAACCTAGAAGTACAAGATATGAGAGATGATCATTATCTTCTAAGATACTTGATTGGTCCTCCTCCAATTGGGATAATTCTATAGTTATACGTTTACCAATGGGGAGCGATACATGATCCCATCTATCAACCTAGTTTTTCGATTCACAATCATCCCATTCATTAATTCTACATGGACCACATAAGAAAGATAATTTTCTCGTCCATATTTAAACTAATGCATTTTTTGATGTTCTAACTGAATGGAATCCACAAGTGCCTTGGATTATTTTGCATTCATACCATTGTCATCGATCTACATCAACCACATCCCAAAAATATCTATGTACACGTCCTTTCTTATGTGATTGGTCTTCACGGGTTCCAGTTCCCTCTCTCATTACTGAAGAACACCATTCAACAATGGGTTTTGCATCTCGAATGAGGGTAGTTGTAGTGAACTTCATTTCTTTCCTGCATAATGCTATTTTTATGCATGCACCTACTCCATCATGCTCCCCTTTCCCTTTCCTGGACTAAAAATAGTTCCAAATGTGTGGTAGTTTTAGTTTTTTGTGCAACATACACAACCATTGAAATACACAAGCATTTTTGAACTAGCCTGCGCAACCATCTGACCAAATCCAATGTTGATCCATCTATATGTTCTTCTCCTTAAGGTGATTGTACAACAACTAAAAACAATGTTATATGTAGGCTAAGACATGGCACCGATCATCGCTTATGTAGAAGTGACACTCTTTCAATATAACTCTATTTTGTTCATTACTATCTGGTCCATGCCTGTATGTGATATGCACCATTATCTTGACTTGCTCTGAGTGATAATATTGGCTTTGAATCTCATTTTGTGGTTGAAGGGTGTACTTCTCAGCAAAATAAACCATTAATAACACAGTACCAACAGGAAATGTATCTCTACATATTCTGAAATGCTCGTCCTGCCATCGAACCACATGGACTTGTTGAACATAATGTCATTTATTTTCGATGAAGTCCTTCATGAAGTCACAAACTCGTACTTGGAAGTAACCAATTGTATCTTTTTTCTTTCATGTCCTCCATCAATATTATATAGCACTTATTTAAAACTTTGCAAGGAAACCTCTTTCCTCCCCAATTCATACTCATCACTTACATGGATGCAATTTCTTAGTAATGTCATTCCACCGCACCCAGGGCATGTCCCATCTAAGCATGATTTTTGGTAAAATGTAAAACCCTTTGGCCTTGTACACAATATGTTGTGAATAACTTCTCTAGATGACGACAGTGACAATATAATTGGGCATTCCTGAAAAAATATGTTATGCAAAACATGAAATATATATATATGTGTGTATGTGTGTGTGTTTGTGTGTGTCATAATAATAACCATACTCAATGTGATATCTACAACAACACATGTTACAAATTGTGTTTATTCAAACATACCAAGGCTTGCATTTATGGAAAGATATTTGGCCTAAGTCAAGTGCACTATGTACTATTCTGAATCTCTCATACAATTATGTTTGTGTAATGTCAATAAACTGTTTAATATGGGGTTCATGGTCCCTAGATCCCCTTCTCAATTTTAGTACATATTTTTGGTTGGAAGAGGGCCTTGTGTTCTCATGCTAGAAATCCTGAACTAGTCCTTTAATCACTCCAATTAACTTCATGTCAGAACGAGATAGCATTCTAGTGAAGTCCCACAAATATGTTGGGGCACCTGTGTCAAGGATATCTCATCTATGAGAATTATTTATAAGGGTTTTGACATTGCATTTCAAAAGGTGGGAGGTTTGTTGTAGAAAACAATGTTTTCTTGTGATCTTGGTAACAATTGACTAGGACAAGACACATTGGGATGCATTACGATATTTAGAACGAGAATTCTTACCAATTATTTGAAAAGCATATACAAGGTTTCTAACAATATGATGACCTTTTCTACACTTTGACTATTTTAATGCCTAAAGTTCTCCTAACAACAATCAAACTTCTAGATTTTAACAAAGATAAAAATAATTGACATTTAGCAGGATTGGATTTTGGTTCAAAATATTCTTGAATGATTTTATAAGAGTGATAGTGAATAGTACGGTTAGGTAACTTACCTTCAAGTGATTCTAGACCAATTTCATTGACATGAATGCGTTTAGGATTTCTTCGTCGCATAATGCTCAATCTAGGTAGGGACGATGAACCCCTATTCTAACACTCTTGACCTCCCTGTTGTGGAGTTAACAATGTTGTAGTTCTTTCCCCTTCAATCACTGACAGATCAACCGTGGGAGGAGAGTGGACATGGGATTTTCTAGTTTCTGGAACATTTTACTTTCCAACGAGAGATTGCACCACAATACCTTCTTCACCACAATGTTGAACACCAGTTGTTTCTCTAATTTCATCCATTGTATAATCAGCTCTAAGAAAATCCTCCATCATCTAGTCATCCACAAAATGTTTTCTTGATGAGATATTGTTTGGATTTATCTTTAATATTTTTTTTCGCTTTGCTTATGGTGATGGAGGAGAAACAATAGCGGCATCTATTCCACTAGAATTTGGATTTCCCTTTTCTAAAATCCTACACTTTGACATACATAACTTTTCTTTTTCTCTTTCTTCTTCTACCTTTTTGATCAATTTATTTTTTCTTGGGGACTTTCTTTATTGAATCTGGTGGTTCCCCATGTTTAAATATAAAAATCGGCTTCCAAACACCCACCACAAATTTGTCTTTGTATTATGTAATAAGGCACAACCAAGTGGAGAAATTTGTTTTTGTATTACAAAAGAAGACACATCTAATAATTCCAATTCCAAGAAGACACAAGAAGACACAAACAACAATTCCAATTGCACTTGGAGAAATTTGTCTTCCAATTCTAAGAAGACACAAGAAGATACAAACAACAATTCCAATTGCACTTGGACAAATTTGTATTCCAATTCCAGGTAGACACACAAAGATACAAACAACAATTTCAATTTCACTTGGACAAATTTGTCTTCCAATTCCAAGAAGACACAAGAAGATACAAACAATAATTCCAATTTCACTTGCACAAATTTGTCTTCCAATTCCAATTGCACTTGAACAAATTTTTCTTCCAATTCCAGGAAGACACAAGTATATACAAACAACAATTCCAATTTCACTTGACAAAGTGGGGTGTGTTTGGCACCAAAAAATGCCCATCATGAACATGCACGTGTTCCTAGAATGCATGTGCACTAAAACACATGCATGTTCTAGGAACGTGTGCATGTTTCTACTGAGCATAAACAACCAACAACTACAACTTAGTCAAGTCATAGGAGAATGTGCATGCTCTTAATGCAACAAATATTTAATATACACCAAACCTCTTTATGAATAAAGATGTATAGGGGTATGGGGACAACTAGGGCCTAAGGGGTTAGGATTGAAAGTGTTTTCAAGTATAGAGCAATGGTTAGAGAACCAAGATGTGGGTGATGTGGGTGCAAGGGTTGTACACAAGGTATATGCATAGTGCACTCAGGGATTGAGTGAAGAGAGGGTTAAGGATTGAGTATAATTTATGCCTAGGCTTATATGGAGCTAGGGGGGTCTATTTCATGGTCTACATCAAGCTCTAGGTCAACATATAAATCTAGATCTAGCTCTATGTGGTGGTCTAGGTCATGTTCTATGTCAATATCTAGGTCATCGTCTAAATCTAGATCTATCTCTATGTCATGGTCTAGGTCATGTTTTAAGTGTATGTAATGATCTATGTCATGGTCATCATATAGGTCTAGGTCATGCTCCAGGTATTTCCATGTCTATGTTTTGCTATGTCTAGGTTTAGGTATAGTTCTTAACATGTCCATGTCAAGGCCATTTCTTTCTTTTCAATGTAGGGAGGAGGGATGTAGAGAGAGGAAGAAAGAGAGCATGAGAGGGGGAGAGGGGAAGAAAAAGAGAGTGAGGGATGGGGGGCGGGGGGGTGTAGAGAATGAGAGTATGGGGCGTAGAGAGTAAGAGAGTGAGATTATGGGGGGTATATGTCATGGTCTATGTCAATATCTAGGTCATCATCTAACTCTAGATCTGGATCTATGCCATGGTCTAGGTCATAGTATACGTCAAGCTCTAGGTCATTGTTTAAATCTAGCTCTAGTTGTATGTCATGGTATAGGTATATATCATGGTCATCATATAGGTCTAGGTCATGCTCCAGTTCTTTCCATGTCTAGGTCTTTCTATGTCTAGTTTTAGGTATAGGTCTTGACATGTCTAGTTCAAGGCAATTTCTTTTCTTACAATGTAGGGAGGGGGGATATAGAGAGAGGAAGAAAGAGAGT
>ML778377.1:1552884-1569387 GCA_009831015.1 Picea engelmannii | reverse complement strand
CTCTAGAGCCTCATTGTAATCATCTTCTCATGGATGCGAGTAGCAGCCACATCTCTTCTCAGAGATAAGCTACCAGCGCCCTAGCTAGTTTATTTCCATTCTGTCTGTAAGCATATTTCAGTCATTTGTTATTAATGAAATTAAGTCTTATTTCCGTTGCATCTCTGCGTTTATGTGTATTTTTGTATTTCATTGTGTTCCTACATAAATCTAGATCAATTCTAAAGAATCCTACCTTATGAAATCAACTTGTGAATACTCTCCAGGCGTGGACTCACTGAATACTGCAGTATGCTACAACGTTGAAGGGGTGGATAGGCTGACTACTACTACGGAAACCTTGACAGGTAAGTTAAAATTGTTATATCCATCACTTTACTTCTAATTGTCTGCTTGGGAGCGGGATGCCCTGGACTCGTCTGCCTCTCTGGGAAAGGGGAACTCACGGGACACATCTACCGAACCATCATTGGAAAATGTTGAAACATGTCCAACTGGTTTAGTTACTACTCCTTTGGGATGGGTGGGAGCACAGTTCAGGTCTTTTCCAATGCTAGAAAACTCCCAGGACTGCAGGAACCACTCACCAGAACCAGGTGGGGCCACTCATGAACATCCAAGTTATTCCTCTTCCAAGAGAATAAAAACTACTAGTACATAAATATGCCCCTCCATAGCCCCTGTGGAGGTTAGGGATGTCCTTTCGGATACTCGAGATACTGATCCAGGAGAAAACTCCTTGGGATCCATCCTAGACACTCTGGTACCATCCTATAAAGAGACGATGATTCCAGTGCCTCTACCCACGTATCAAGGGAGGTCACTCCTCAGTAGAGAGACTTCGATGACTACTTTAAACCTCTGTGATAGCTACGGGGAGGCACCTGGGAAAGATTACTCCTGGTTGAGGGGTTTGGGACTGGAGAGCTCTCCCATTAAAACTAGAAGTGCTCGGAAAAAATCCTACTAAGCTAACATTATCCTGGTAACTCCTTCTACATACTCTATTGATTTTGGGGTGCTTAGAGGCATCAAAGCCCTGGCGAGGTCAAATTCATGATCATGCTCTCTCTAAATATTAGAGGGGTGGGAAGTGCCCTTAAAACTGCTTCCTTGAGGAGTCTTTTAGATAGGACTTTACCCGACATCATATTTATTCAAGAAACATTGGTTGACGAGAAGAGAGCTTGGATTTTCATAAATGCCTTAAGACCTTCATGGTTTGTTTGTGCGGTAAATTCTATTGAAAAATATGGGGGGCTTTTGATGACCTGGGATCCCACTAAGTTTGATCTAGATCCATAACTAAGTTGTGGTGGTATACTATGAAAACAAAAGGAAACTAACTCTCCTAAATGTATACGACCCATGCTCAGACCAAATCAGATTTTGGGACAAAGTTTCTAATCTTGGCTTACTAGCTGGCATGAATCTCATTGTTGCACGTGACTTTAACTTCACACTAAATGTCGATGAGGTATGGGGGACCACAACGCTACAGGACCAGGCAGCTGGACACATAAAATCGATCTTCCTTAGAAATAAACTTGTGGATATTATACCAGAGGTTACAACACCAATGTGGAGAAATGGAAGATCGGGTTCAGAGAGTATCTCTAAAAGGCTAGATCGAGTTTTTATCTCTGAGGAACCACTGAACCACAAGGGAAGGTATAGGTCCTGGGTCGCTTACCCTTTCCTCTCGGGTCATGCTCCTGTCATTTTGCAGTTAGACACTTCAGCTCATCGGTCAGCATACCCGTTCAAGTTAAATCCGACGTGGCTAAATGATCCATATTTTTCGCATAAAGTCTATGAGGTCTGGATTGATCAAGACTTTCTACAAGAAAAAATTATTCATAGAGGACTAGTGTGGAAATTGAAACTATTGAATCAAAGAGTCAAAAGCTGGGAAAAACAACAGAGGATAAACAAAAAATTAAGATTAGTACAACTGGAGGAAGATATACATGCCACGGTACTGGAGAATTCTAGGGGGACTCGACAGTCAGAGACAAAAAACTTCTTAAATACCCTAGAGGAATAACATAATAGATTACTCCTGGCTGAAGAGGAACACTGGAGACAGAGGAGCAAGGCAACTTGGATAAAGAGCAGGGACCAAAATATAGAATTTTTTCACCATTTTTCCAGCTACAGAAGAAAGCGCAAACCCATTTGGGAATTGACGATTGATGATGATGTGGTCATTTTAGGACAGGAGGTTGTTAAAGAAGAGGCATACATATTTTACAAAAGTTTCCTTAAGGAGTCGAGCCATAAAAATATTATCGATCAGGTCACTATTGCCAGTCAATTTCCCAGATTTGTAGGAGAGGAGGAAGCTACACAACTTAATAGAGCTTGCACAAAGGACGAGATTTGGGATGTCCTCAAAAAAATTTCAAAGGACAAAAATCTGGGACTTGATGGGTGGACTGTTGAGTTCTACATTCACTTCTTCAAGCTTGTAGGTGATGAGTTGAGGGACTTGGTTGAGGACTCTAGGATTAGAGGACAAGTGAATAGATCCTTAAATTTGACTTTCTTGGCTCTCATTCCCAAAGCCAACAAACCAACCACATTTGGAGATTTCAGGCCCATAACATTGTGCAATCTGTGCTACAAGATTATTACAAAAATACTAGCAAATAAGATCAAGTCTATTCTCTTTAGGACCTTATCTGATGAGCAATTGGGTTTTCTAAAAGGTCGACAGATTCTCGATGCCATTGGTACTTCCCAAGAATGACTACACAACATTAAACAAAAAACAATACAGGCATTAATAATGAACCTAGATCTAAAAAAAGAATTTGATTATATCAATTGGGACTTCTTGAGACTAATACTTATACAAACTAGTTTTGGAATCCAGATCACCAAATGGATAATGGGATGCATGACCAGTGCAATTATTGTGGTCCTGATTAATGGGGAGACAACCTCTTTCTTCCAGAGTGAAAGAGGATTGAGGCAAGGATGCCCTCTCTCCCCCTTATTGTTCATATTAGTGATGGAAGGATTAATTCTTCTCCTAAAGAAAATCCAGGACGATGGAAAATAACTGGGGTAAAGGTTACAACATTAGTAAAGATCCTCCATCTTTTCTTCATGGATGATGTCCTTCTTTTGAAAAAAGAAAACCTTCAGTAATGGAGGGAGATTGAATCTATCATAAAAACCTTCTACAGAGCATCGGGTTTGCAGATTAACATGTCATAGTCCACCTTTCATTACTCGGGCCTCCAAGGGGAAGACTTAGAAACCTTCAAAGTGACTTTCCCTTATGATTTCAATGATCTCACCGGTGGTTTTAGATATCTGGGCTACTTTCTCAAGCCCGACAGATATAAAGTGGAAGACAAGAGGTGGTTACTTACAAAATTCGAAAAAATAATATGGCTCTGATGAAACAGATGGATTTCGCTTGGGAGGTGCTTTGAGACCTATTTCGTTGGATTTCTCTCTTCACCCTTATCGTAGTCATATCTATCATTTTTCATCAATTTTTTTTTTCTTGTGGACCCAACCCCCTTCCAACACACTTATTTGGGATTTACCCCATTGGATTCCACTCATCGCCCTGATCATTGTGATATACTTCACCCATAACCCATTTTTTGTGTGGTCCCACCCACCCCTTTTCGTGTTCCCTCGTCATCATGGCCCATACCTGTAGCCAAGACTTGGAAGCTCGCTTCACTATCTTGCACTCTAATTTCACAGAAACCCAAAAATAAGTGTGACAACTCAGTGCCAATATTGCCACCATCAATCAAAAGATGCATTCCTCCATCGTCCCCTGAATCATGAAAAACAAACAAGACATTACTACCCATCTTGACTATGTCACTACGATGATCTACGCCAAGTTGTATATCCCTACAGATATTCCCTTATCTAACCCACCTTTGCATACTGAAGGTGAAACTTCCTCTCATTCCCAAAATTTTCAGCCCCATCACTTTCAGCGTGACCTACGCCTTCCACGTGTGGATGTGACCAAATTTGATGGATCAGATCCCACTGGTTGGGTAACTCAAATGGAACATCATTTCTCTTTGTATGACATTACAGATGAGTTTTCCAAACTCCGGTATGGTGTTCTCCATCTAGATCAAGAACATTGACAATGGTGGCAATGGAGAAAAAATGCCCGCCAAGGGTATGTGGCTTGGACACACTTTGTGGCAGAGCTTTATGAACGCTTTGACATTGACACCAACCATTTAGTCTGTTTGAAAAAGTTGAAACAATCTGGCACTGTGGAAGACTTTATAGATTCTTTTGAGAGACTAACTTCTCGTACAGAGGGCATGTCTGATGCTTTTTTCTGAGAATGTTTTATAAGTGGCCTCAAGGATGAGATTCGTGCTCATGTCCTCATGGCTCGGCCTCAGAGTTGTGTGGATGCTACTAAAATAGCTAAGGAAGCACAACAGGTTGTCTCTTCTCAAAACATAAAACCCTCCTTTATTCCTCGCACTAAACCAGTAACTCCCACTGCTCCTTCTACTCGACTAAAGATCCAGAAATTGACCAGGGCCGAAATGGTTGAATGCCAACTCAAAGGCCATTGTTATAATTGTGATGCCAAATATTTTCCAGGACACAAGTGTAAGGAACAAAATATTTTTATGGCCATCTCAGAGGATGTTTCAGAAGAGGATGTTGAGGCTCCCCTTGTGTCTATGTCACCTGAACCCACCGACATAACCCCTCCCTCAGACCCTCCCGAAGTAGAACTGGTCATTTCCCTAAATGCTCTCATTGGCTTCTCTGTTCCCCAAACCCTTAAGTTAATTGGTTACATCAAGCATAGGAAGGTCAGAATTCTTGTTGATAATGGAAGCACCCATAATTTTATTCATAGCCACATTGCCCAAGAAACTAATTTCTATATCCGAGTAGTCAATAATTTCCAAATCATGATTGCCAATGGTGGGTCCATGAAATGTGGAGGGAATTGTGAAAATGTGTGTCTCCAAATTGGTGAATACCACCTGAAATCTCATATTTTTTCTATCGACATGGGCGGTTGTGAAATTGTGTTGGGTGCAGAATGGCTAAGAACTTTGGGTACCATTCTCATGGATTTTAAGGAATTAACCATGCAATTCGACTAGGAGGGCCAATAATATAAGTTCCAAGGCATCACCGTCAGTTCCTCAAATATCATTAGTTCCCATTGCATGGAAAAGATGCTCAAAAAAGGTCATTCTGGAATTATTGACCAACTCCATGCCATACAAGAAACTAAGACACCCTCTGTGCCGCAGGACCTCCAATCCATCATCTCTAAACATCAAGTGGTTTTTTCCACTCCCCAAGGAATCCCTCCTTCCCTTGGTGTTCATGATCATTCCATTCCCCTTGTCCCAAGAATCCTTCCTCCCAATATCCGTCCCTATCATCACCCCTTTTCCCCAAAAAATGAAATTGAGAAAATGGTTCAAGAACTACTCAATGCAAGTGTTGTCCTCCCTCGTACGATCCCCTTCTCTTCTCCTGTGGTCATGGTCCTTAAGAAAGAATGTTCTTGGCGCATGTGCCCTGACTTTCATTCCCTCAACAAAATCACCATTAAAGACAAATTTCCCATTCCTATCATTGATGACCTCTTAGATGAATTAAGTGGTGCCCAGTTCTTTACTGAACTTGATCTTCGTTCCGGATACCACCAAATCAATATGAAAGAGGAAAACATTCCTAAGACTTCCTTTAGAACTCATAAGGGCCACTATGAGTTTTTGGTCATGCCCTTTGACTTGTGTAATGCTCCCTCCACTTTCCAGAGCCTCATGAATCATGTCTTCCATCCTTTTCTCCGTCAATTTTTCTTAGTTTTCTTTGATGATATCCTCATCTACAACAAAACTTGGACAACCCATCTTGCTCATGTGGATTGAGTTCTCCATCTACTCTCTCAACACCAACTTTTACTCAAACAATATAAATGTGCTTTTGGCGCCTCAGAAGTTGAGTACTTGGGTCATCTTGTTGGCAAGGCCGGTGTCAAGGTGGATCCTAAAAATATTGAAGCTATGCAATATTGGGATCACCCAAAGACTCTCAAAATCTTGTGGGGATTTCTAGGTTTAACAGGTTATTATCGCAATTTTGTTAATAATTATGGTAAGATTGCGGCACCTCTCACTGCACTCCTTAAAACGAATCCTTTCACTTGGACTCCAACAGCTTCTTAGGCTTTTCAAACCTTGAAGATGACCATGTGCACCACTCCAGTCTTGGCCCTTCCTGATTTCACAAAGAACTTTGTCTTGGAATGTGATGCTTCTGGGAAAGGAATTGGCATTGTCCTTATGCAAGAGGGTTGGCCTTTGGCCTTTACCAGCAAACAACTGTCTGAGATAAATTTGGGCAAATCAATCTATGAAAAGGAAATGTTGGCTATTATGCATGTCATGGATCTTTGGCACCCTTATCTATTGGGGAAATGCTTCCAAATTAAGACAGATCATCAAAGCCTCAAGTATTTTCTGGAACAACGCCTTTCCTCCCCCGAGCAACAAAAATGGGTGACTAATCTCTTTGGATATGATTATGAGATAATTTACAAGAAAGACAAAGACAATGTGGTTGTTGATGCACTTTCCAGAAAATATGAAGATGAAGGGTCCCTTTTTTCTCTCTCTTTCATTGTACCAGATTAACTCCAAGCTATTCGCCAGGAATGGCTACACGATCCCAAAATTTTGCATCAGATACAACAATTGTAGTCCAATTCTCCAGTTTCCCCAGGGTACTCTTGTCTCAATGATGAGATTCGATACAAAGGCCATTTGTATTTTAGTAAACATTCAAAACTTAAATCCATGGTACTTTCTGAGATTCATGCTACACCCACAACTGGGCACTTCGGGTTTACCAAAACCTATGATCGGGTCAAGTGTTATTTTTTCTTGGAGGGTATGAAACAAGACGTTCATAATTTTTTGGTTGAATGTGATGTGTGTCAATGCAACAAGGGAGAAACAATCAAATCTCCTGGCACACTACAACTGCTTCGGATTCCACCTTCTATTTGGCGGGATATCCCTATGGATTTTATTGTAGGCTTACCTAAATTGGGCAATAAATCAGTCATCATGGTGGTAGTTAATCGTCTTTCTAGTATGCTCATTTATGTTCTCTTCAACACCCATTTACAACATTCATTGTGGCTCAACGTTTCATGGATCATGTCTTCAAGCTTCATGTCATGTCACATTCTATTGTTTCCGATCACGACCCAACTGTCACCAACAATTTTTGGCAAGTATTGTTCAAGATACAAGGCACCCAATTGCATCTCAGCACAACTTATCATCCCCAGACTGATGGTCAAACTGAAGTTGTCAAAAAATGTTTGGAAACATATTTGAGGTGTTTTGCATCGGAAAGGAAGAATCAATGGGCTCAATGGTTACCACTAGTTGAATGGTGGTACAACACTCTGTATCATATATCTACGTGCATGACTCCTTTTGAAGCGGTATATGGAAAAAATCCACCTCCAGTTCTCTCATATTTTCCAGGTGTCTCAAAGGTCCAGGCGGTTGACCAAATGCTTATAGTTCGAGGGGCTATTTTCAATACCCTCAAAGAGAATTTGGTCATGGCCCAGAATCACATGAAGCAACAAGAAGATCAAGGTCTCTCTGAACATCAATTTGCAAAAGGGGATCAATTGTTTCTTTGACTGCAACCTTACAAGAAAAATTCCCTCAAGGATGACCATTGTCAGAAACCGACACCCAAATTTGATGGTCCCTATACTGTTCTCAAGCATGTGGGACAGGTGGCCTGTCAGTTAGTGTTGCCCAGTCATTCTAAGATCCATCCCGTTTTTCATGCTTTCTTATTAAAGAAGGTGATTAGAACTAAGTTTTAAACTCAAACCAAGCTTCCCGACTTGGACGAAGAAGGCTCCATTTGGCTACAACCACAAGTGATTTTGGACCAACATGAGTGTTGACTATGCCAATGAACCATCAAGGAAGTGTTATTCTAGTGGAAAGATACAACTCCAGCAGATGCCACTTGGGAACCAACTACCATTCTGTAGTGATTTCCCCATCTCAAGCCTTGAGGACAAGGATGTTTTTAAGGGGGAGGACATGTTAGGGACCTAACCCCTCACGTAGGTAGAATAATATATTTCCATGGAATAAAAGTCAATATTAATAAGGCCTAGCAATAAGGAAGAATAATTCCAATGTAAGAAGACCTAATAGAACCTTCTGCTTCTAGAAGGATCTTCCTATAGATGGTTCTTTTGATAGACATATTTATAAATAGGAGTCGAGGGTATGAGAAATTTTGTCTTGGATATTATTGTAATAGAGATTTTATCTGTTGGAGGTTTCCCCCTTGAAGAGGCAAGTAAACATTGCTTTCAGTAATCAAAGTGTTCTTATGGTATTATTCTAACATCATTTTGGTATTATTGTGGTGTTATTCTGGTTATATTGTTGTTCATCTGCCATTTCTAGCTATTTATTTTTGTTCTGCATACTTTTTATATCTGGAATATTACATATTCTGAGAGAGGAGACTGTGAGAGAAAGAAGAGGAAGTTACAATGAGTGTGTTATAGGTTGTATCCCTTCATCTGTTGGATAATAATAAAGGAAGGACCTGGAAATTTCTCTGGTGGACGTAGACCACACTAGGTGAACAACATATATATATATGTGTGTGTGTGTGTGTGTGTGTGTGTGTGTGTGTGTGTGTGTGTGTGTGTGTGTGTCTATTGTATTGTGTTTCTTCTGTATTTTATTTCCACATTTGTTTTATTTTATTTCTCTATGATCTTATTTTTCTAACTGATCATGCTCGCTAGGATTTGAACCTAGGTCATTGTCACAACATTTGCTTGAGATTTATACTAGAACACACCACAATGAACATTCCTTGTATGTGAGTGTGTACACACACACACATAGCCTAGTGGGTTAGCTCATTGGGTTTGAATGGACTATTTCAATGCCTAGTTCATCATGAGGTATTTAGTTCTAGTCTAGCTAAGGTTCAAGTCTATTCGAGTCTCATTATGTTACCAACCACTATTGTGGTTGGAAATTGAGCCACTTTCCATCTAGATATTTCGAGGAAGAGGGGGGGATCTTGTGAGGGATTCCTTGGAATATTTTTTTCAAGTAAAATTTCATGGGATATCCCCTTCTTCCTTAAAGTATTTGGATGGAGGGAAGCTCAACCACTAGCCACATTAGTGGCTAGAAACCCCAAGGGACTTGACCTTATTTGAACCCCTGATTTAAGGCCTCCCCATCGACAACATGTCTTAGGTGGATGATTCAAATAATTGAGATAACATCGTTATAATGCCAATTTAGTCACCAATGACCTAAATTTCTAGTTAAGGTTGGAAAATACAATGACTACATGGATCATCGTGATTTTTGTCTCTATTGGYCCTCATTCAGACCATTCTYCYTTTTGCTCACARCCTATTTTGTAACAACATGCAGACACTCATGTTTTACCTTGAAGCAACACATGGGTGCCTACGTTATATTAGAAACCAATACATGGTCACCTATAAAGTGTGTTATATCTATCGATCTATCTATGTATCTATACTTATATATGTATATCACAAAATATATGAAACTTGAGTGGATACATAGGACGACTACACTTGTACGTCCTTGATTTTGATCCTAACCAACATGAACTACTTTCTCCTGCTATAAATTGAAGGTTCAAGGATGGGAAGGATTAACTTGGCTACCTTTGAAAGGACTAGGAGAAAGTTTCAATTGAGAGAGATTTTCTCTAGAGAAACCCTTAGTTTTTCTCAGCAAGTTTGATATAGGTTACTTACCATGCTTTAGAGCCACTCATTGATCCCCTTGTTTAGTCACCTAAATCCTTGGAAAGTGTGAGTTTGAATGAGATTGAGGTACGAGGAACATAGACTCGCGTGAGAAAGTCACATACAACATAAACATGAATCCCATCTTTGATGTAAGGTGTTTTATACATAATATAGATCTCTCTTCTCCCTTGTTCCCCACAATATTGTGTCAAATCGTAGTTGTTTATATGCATATTACACATGAAATTGAATTGCAGCTTTTTGCTAAGAAAGAGTAAGTGAAGAATCCAGGTGTTGAGGATTCATCTAACCATCCAACATTCAAGGACAAGTCATATAAGTCATTCACACGTTTTTTATCCATCTATTTTAACATTAAATCATTATTTGCATTAATCTAAATAAAGAAAGAAGAATGCAATCTATTTTAATATGCCAAAAAGGATTCAACCCCATTGTTGGGGAAATCTAAATGCCCTAACCATTTTCCATACAATAGAAATGACAAATCCACTAGGGAAGAATTATTAGAATTTTTCCTCTTTTGGTTGGTTGTTTCTCCTAGTTTTCCTTATTTAGGTGCTTAATTTTCCTATAGGAACCTTTAAAACCTCTTTGTGAATTTTACAAGAAGAAAATAATTTTTTTGTCAAGTTTCATTTGTTGTTTTTGCCCATGTTTTATTACTACATGTTGACTTAATTATAGAATTGGGTGGCCATGAGTTGCTGGTACTCAAAGTGCAAGCACCTTGTTGCACCCACACATTGTTGTATAGAATGAATGCAACCTACATGTTTCTACTATATCCCCTGTGGGCACACTTGTAGGGTGACAAAAAAATCAACCCTGATAAAACCCAAACTTGGAATTTTAAGTCTTCCAAATTTTTTCCACCTTCTTCCTTCTACCACTAGGTTCATATCTTAAGGACCTACCTCTTTTATTTTTGGTATTTTTCATTTTCGGTTATATATATATGATTGCTATGTGTAACAATCATTTATTACATACACATATATATAAATGATTGTTACAAATATCGATCATATATATAATCATTATGGATCATATATGGTTTCTGATGTTTTATCTATGATCACACTATGCAACAATCACTTGTTCTATTACAAGTGATACCAAAGAAAGTTCGAAACTTATTGGTCAATGGGTAAATTTATTATGTTGGTCGTAATAAACTTTAGGTTGGTGGCCAAATTTCTCTGACGTTGGTATCCTTTCATCAATTTTTCATTGCACACACTTTGTTCTATTGTTGATATAGTAAATAAAACTACAATTTTGATGCTTAAGTAACATGCCAAACTCACACACACCTTTTATGATTATTCGTTCTTCTTATAGGTGACGTACAATCGATAGGGAGATGGCTATAATCAAAGTTGACTGTGTCTAGAAGGAATTAAATATGGTAAATGCTATCACCAATAATAACCACTAAAAGGTTTATCATATTCATAAATTGATGGAGTCAAAAGATAAAATCCCTAGTACTTTATTAATAGATCACTTTTGATGAGTGCTCATAAATGCACCATGGCTCAGTTCCTGTATCAATTCCCTCCTATTCTAGCAGCATGTGTCTGCAGTCACGGTTGAAGGTGAGGAAACAAGTAGTTGAACTCGCCCTCTATTATCCACTTAGCCTTAGTTGGGATATTTCCTTGAAGCCTAATCAATTAAGTGGAAATAGTGCCTTTACACTGGTGACAATAGTTCGTAGGGATAGCAAAGTATCTTGATCCAATGAGAGTTGAAAATCCAACACATTGTGCAAAAGGTGGGAGATACACATCTCTTCTTCTAGCTAGGATGGTTAATGTAACGTGAGATGATTTAAATTAATGATAGGGAAAATTCCCAGCTGGAGGAAAATCAAGCTAAGGCATTGACACCTATCTATGTCATAATTGTGTAGGGGCCATATCTAATAACTTAGAGTTTGTTATGTTTATTTCCCTAGAATAATTAGTTTTGTGGGTGTAGGCATAATTGATTTCCAATATTTAATGGAGTTGGTACTTAGTGGAAATCCAAAAGTGTGACACACCCGACCACCCACAGGCCGATAAATGCCTACTCCCGAGCATTCTTTCATGCTCTGATACCAATTTGTAACATTACCAACCATCTCTGTGTCGGGACATGCTATGACAGAGAACAGTTATGTTCTCTCTCTGCGGAACATACTATAACATACTCAACATCCAAACTGAGCTATGCCACATGCATATTTTTCCAACTGCATGCCATTAAAACATATGCACACACAAAAATCTTGCGGAAGCTTATATATAAACGTGAAGAGACAAATACGTTATGTAAATTCATGGATTCACACTGAAATAGCAGTAAACATATTCCGTAGCATATACATGCAATACCCATAAACACACAGGTAGTTATAATCACACATGGGATAAACACATAAAAATAAACACGTAAATAACAATGCAGCATGTAATTTTATCACACAAATGGCACTTATCTTGGTAATAATGTCACCAACTAGGTGCAAACCTTCCACGAACCTCCCAGCCTTAGACCACACTATTCATCACTCTCAACAGTGAGTCACCCCTGAGTTGGGACTAAATTCCACTCGGGCAAAGTGTTTCCTAACCAGGCTAAATGCTCATGAACAATGGGAAAGACTTTGTCCCAGATGCTCACTCAACAAACATCCTACAATCCCTCATTCCCCACATACCTGTTCCACCCAAGGAAGTGTGCCCCTTCTCTTCTCAAGAGTCCCTCGGTTGCCCCACTTCCCTTCCAGGGCTTCAGCAACAGGATGGGCAGGAAGTCTCAGAGCCCTGGAGTTGTAGTTTAGCACCTTCAGGAAATTAGTCCCCAACAATTCTCTCACCCAGAGAATTGCTCACGGGCCTGAAAACCTGCCTCTTTAATATCCCACGGGCCTGACAACCCGCTTCTTCAATCCCTTGCCCAAGCTAACATTTACACCACAGAAAAGGCTCTGGATATGGGTTTAGGTAAAGTCATGAAGATATCCTGGATAGCTCAATGGCTATGAATACTCATGGATGATTGATTGTATGTCTGAATGAAGGTTCCATTATGGGAGCATCCCCAGAAACGAACTAAGTCCAACAATATGTATGCATGTCCCAATCTTGACACTTGTCATGTTGGGAGCTACTTTGGCCCACTTGGCCCCAACTTTAGAACCTAGGATAACATAATTATCCATACTTGATGATTTAAGAAATATAAATATAATATTCCTTAACTTAGCCCCTCCCTTTCCCTAACTAGTGGAGTTTAGTCCCCCATCTCTTTTATCGTGGTCGGTCTACGTGCAACGATGTATTTTATATTAAATATGAGACATGTAAAAAAACAGGCACACTGGACTTTAACATCTAGGTTGTCTAGCCTAATCAAAATGTAAGCATCCAGCTTACAATACTGGCTCACCAGCCTATAAAACATATCATATACACAAGGCTCCCTGGCCTCCACATCTCACGCACTTAAGATGATGGGCACGGTATCCTGGAATGTGCACACTTCCTCATTCTTACTGCGTAGTACCTGCGTGCACTTATGCCATGAAATGTGCATACAAAAAAATGACATCAAAACATCTCTCCAGCTTAAGTACATTTGTAATTATATTTACAATTGGGTTCGGCCTTAGGGATACTACAAAAAGGGTCTTATAATGCTCCTTATTTTGAAAAATATCCTCTTGGATCTATTTTTGTATCTTGTAGAGATACTACACAAACAAAGTTCCTTTCTACTAAGAATTGAGGTGTTTCCCTAAAGTGGACTAAGCTAGGATTTTAGGGAGTTCATAAGAAGCTAGCATCTAGTATCCATAACATACCTTGAATGGTGGATCCCTAGTTTAAGAGTGCACTACTATATAGTAACAATGCTAGAAAGCATGGGATAATTGTCCCATTAATTATTTCTAGAATAATACATGTGAAGGAGTTGCACCAATGTGCAATTGATGACTTCCATCTATCCCTTTGTATATGGGTGGAAGATTGGATTTTGTAATCCAAGAGATTCCATAATGACTTCCAAAAATGTCTAAGAAAATGAGCATGTTGATCATAAATGATAGTGAGAGGCAACCCAAGTTGAGACTATACTTATGGAAATAATAACTTGGTTGTTTTCTATGTTATGACGGTCTTGGAGAAAGGCATAAAAGGGACCATATTTGAAAACAAAAAAACCACCATCAACACATTGCCATTATTTTGTAAGGTCCTAGGAAATCCACTAATGAAATCTATGGACATTTATTCGTGGGCCATGGAGGGAACTGTTACCCCCTCAGACTAGGGGTAACTAAGGATATCATGTCTCGAGGCCCACATGTAGCCGACATGGAGTGTTGAAAGCCATATTGACTAGCATAGCCTCGTAGGGCCCCTCCTATTCATTGATGCATCGACATACATCACCAGAAACAAAGCAACATCCATCACACTGGTCTGGATCCAAAGGACAATAGGTCTTTCTTCATGAGGTAATAAGTCTGGTTTTATGGTAAGTGTCAATTTAATAATTGAATCATTTGAATATGCTGCAAATAATCCTTTCTTGATTACAAAATGTTTGCTTGGAAATTATACCTTTTGGCTTTATTTAACCTTGGTGGGTATCATTACATCCTAGTAAGTTGGTCACCCTCGAGAATGGGGTGCCACTGGGGGGTTCCTTGAAGAGTTGTCATACCTTTCTCGATCATACTTATCACTTTCCATACTTGTTCCATTTCGTCTCCTCATATTTTGTATTTTTGGGTGCATTGACCCAAGAAGGGATTGTACCTCATTTCATGGGAAGAATGGGTTGAAGAACCAGAGGGAAATGTAGCTAGAAAAAGATAAAATCCAATCATAAACCTTCTAGATTCTCACCCAAGAGGTCTTGAGAACAATGAAGTGTTTCTCCCAAAAGAATTGAAAGATTTGCAAAAGCAAACTGACATTATATAGATGTCCCACTTGTCGAGGAGGTGCATTTATGTAGTGTCCCTTTCTTTACATGCATATGGCACTAGGTGTACTTAGATTCAAGTGAAATTGTGGTACTCTTTTATTTTTGTGTCTTATAGTACTCAAATTTTTTGGACTTTAATCAGTTAATGGAAAATGGGCTTGGAAAAATGTTGCGTCACAGACAAAGGGAAGCACACCCTCTATAAAGGCACCCATAAATGAGATAATATGAACCTGTGTATATCATGAACCCCATGACTAGAAGCCTTACCCAAATCCACCTCATACTCACACATGGCAGAAATGTTGGCTATCGGAAGTCACTCCTGGATTGCTAGCAAGAGCAGAGCCCGACGCCCATCAGTTTAATGTCACGATTTGTTTGAAGGGTGATCAAATGGAAGGAAACTCAGAACGATATCGTATCAACTCAGAAACCAAACCAGGCATGCATGAACGAGTGAGGTCTTGATAAACTCCAAACAATGAGTCACAGTAAAAGGGTGAGTAGGTGGAAGACTTATGCGAGAAGGGTGCAAAGGTCTATCACAGACATCAAGTTCGTAACAGACTGGAGAAAGAAAGTATTCGAACACAAAGTCTCTTTATATTCAAACACAGAGAACCAGAGAATACAAAAATGTCACGACAAATCCTTTATCATAACACAAATGCAACAATCCACGCGAATCATTCGACTATGAACTCTCTGGCCCAAGACGAAACATAGACGGAAAAAGGAAAACTGTTTGTTATAAACCAAGAAGTCTCAAACACAGAGGCATAACCAGGAAACCAGAATGTTTGCTAAAACTTTACAGTCGGGAGCTTAGATCTACCATCGATAGATACAAAAATGGCAAAAATGCCTACATATACTCAAAACAACAACAGCAGTGGAACCAAGAAACTGCATTGAAAGCTTTGCGTCTGCATGGCTTCTGACACTCTGCAGCCGCAATCTTTGAATAATCGTGCAGCTTATGGCAGACGCGATAGATCTTCTGACAGTTACATCGGCGAATCGACGTGCCTTTAATTCATTATAGGACGTCCCCATTATGGCGAAGACGATGTCTAACCACCACCAACCGCCTCAATAACTGCTTCTTGGGGATTGAGAAAGGCCCGACCAACTCAGCACTTCAGGATATGGGAGACTCCTCTCGCTGCCACCTGGAGTAACAGAATGGCTGTGACGGACGGGTATGTAGGACAACATGGAGGCTGGGGCGCATGACAGGAATGGTGATGTCGGGTTATAAGGGCGTGGAAGAAGTGACGAGATGAGAGGAGGATGACGGAGGACGATTCATGGCGGAAGACATCAGGTGGAAAGGAGGAAGACGGGATAAATGAATTCGCTTTCGGGTGAGAGGCTGACGTGGAAAGGAACGGGACACGTGGCGAGTAACGAGTGGATGGTGAGAAGAAGGGAAGACCACGCGGACCAAAGAGGGGAGGTGAATGGATGAAACACGGCAGCAGGGGAAAGGCGGAAGGGGAGATGACATGACGGGAGAAGGGCCCACATTGGTTAAGTATAGGGCAGCTGAGAAGGGTGGGGCTGCACGAGCGTCGTTGATCTGGGTGCCTCGATCGTGGCCGTCGGGAAGCTGTATACGTGATTCCGGACCCCCCCCCTCC